>CAUYSK010009677.1:0-16550 GCA_963575035.1 Avahi laniger
ATAGCTTATGTCAGCTTTTTTTAAGCTAGAAATGATTTCTCAAAGTGTACACGGAAGAGCAAACACATAAGAATAGCCAAAATCACTGAGAAAGAAACACAGTGGGCCCGGCGCGGTGGCTCACGCCTGTAATCCTAGCACTCTGGGAGGCCGAGGCGGGCAGATTGTTTGAGCTCAGGAGTTCGAGACCAGCCTGAGCAAGAGCGAGACCCTGTCTCTTCCAAAAATAGAAAGAAATTAATTGGACAGCTAAAAATATATAGAAAAAAATTAGCCGGGCATGGTGGCGCATGCCTGTAGTCCCAGCTACTTGGGAGGCTGAGGCAGAAGGATTGCTTGAGCCCAGGAGTCTGAGGTTGCTGTGAGCTAGGCTGATGCCACGGCACTCACTCTAGTCCAGGCAACAAAGTGAGACTCTGTCTCAAAAAAAAAAAAAAAAAAAAAAAAAAAAAATAATAATAATATTCCACTGTATGGTGGAATTCCACATTTTTAAAAATTTATTTATCAGTCAATGGACATTTGGATTGTTTCCACTTTTGGACTTTTATGAATAAGGTGCTATGAGTATTCATGTATAGGTTTTTTTGTGTGTGTGAAAGACATGCATTTTAAAATAAATAATCATTTCAGAAGTAGCCTAATGGCTTGTTCCATAGAGGACTGGTCCCATGAAAAACGAGGCTCTGTAAAACAAATTGGCAAGCAAGTTCTATGGTCAAATAAGTTTGGATAGTGCTTCCAGACATTCTTCCCTGCTCTGTTTGAGTCACATTACTCAATAGAGGCACCAAGAACACCTGCTCTAAGGAAATCTGTTCAACTTTCCTATCCAGTGTTCCTCCAACTTCTGTAATGCTAGAATCTTCTTTCACAGAATATTATTTAACATTCTGAGGAATTATTTCACTATGAAACACATTTTGGGAAATTCTGTTCCAAATATTTAGCAAAGAGAGCCTTTCAGGGAGTGAAGCAAGTGCATGGAATTCATTCTGAGATGCTCCCTTCCTTCAATCTGATGCAGCATCTTTGTACATGACATGCACATTATAATAATAAACCTAACATTATGGCCCATTTCTATTTTGGGTTGGGAAAAATAGGTTAAAATTTTCTCTTAAATACAAGCTTTTGGGCAGAAACAGTCATCCAGGTGATCTGGCAGCATTGTCACCTGTCTCAGCAGAGCTCAATGTCAATCAGCAACCAGTGATGCTAGGAATGAAGAGTCCCTGATGGTGTGGTTCATGCCTCCATCGCCTCTGTGATTTCCCGAGCACCCAGCAGAGGATTTGGCACACAGTAGTCACCCAAACTATTGATAAATAATAGATGGGTGTCGATTATAGAATGTACTGGGAACCATCATTTTACAGATAAAAGCATGAGTGTTGAAGACTCAGGTCCTCTGACTTACAATTTTGCATTCTTTCTGACGTGTACAATTTAGGATTAGAAATTATTTCTTTTTTTTGAGACAGAGTCTCACTCTGTTGCCAGGGCTAGAGTACAGTGGCAACATCAGAGCCCACTGCAACCTCAAACCCTGGGCTCAAGGGATCCTCCTGCCTCAGCCTCCCAAGTAGCTGGGACTGTAGATGTGTGCCATCATGCCTGGCTAATTTTTCTATTTTTTGTAGTGACAGAATATTGCTATGTTTCTCAGATTGATTTTGAACTCCTGTCCTCAAGCAATCCTCCTGCCTCGGCCTTCCAAAGTGCTAGGATTGCAGGTGTGAGCCACTGTGCCCAGCCAGAAACTTATTTTTTTTAATCTAAATTTCAAGTGAAACAAACAAACAAGAAGTTCTACACTTCTTTTTTTAAGTGAACTGGGTTTGAACTGTGCTAAAGGAAATTGTGCCAAGAAATCAAGGTCTGAGATTTCCTTTCCCTGGAACGGTAGAATCTGGAAAAGAAAGTAAGCACTAGTCCCAGTTGGAGTCTGAAACTACCAGGGCATAAGCAGTGAAGAGTTAAGAGAAATACTAAGACCAAATGATGAGAGCTAAACGCAAATATCGCAAATATCACGTGGAGTGGTGTTGTGCCGCCATGCGTTTTCGGCACTGCTCATTTACACACCCCGTTTTTGGAGCAGTGAAAACTATAGGAAAAAAATAATGTATCTAAATACAACATATGCTAACCAGCCTAGCAAAGATGAGCATCTTGTTTTTCCTTTGTGATTTTACTGGGTCACTCAACCTTCACTGTAGTATGTGAATCTAGTGTGCAGCGGTGGAGAAAAATATCATTTATGTGTCATGGAAACCTATATTCAAAACAAATTAGACACTCTCAACGAGTAAAACATCTCTTAAATTATTTACCAATATTCATAAGACTACTCTAAAATGTTACTTAGTTTCAAATTTTTATAGGAAAATGCTGTCACATTAGAAATTAAATGTAAACTCAGGAATCCCTTTTGTCTCTCAGACAGATTTATCTTAATCTCCCTTGCCATTTAAGATATAATTTTGATATTCCTAGATATGGAGAATTTCAAGTTAGTTGATTTTGTGAATCATTCATTGAGCCATTTTCCTTATTTTCCCTAGACATTATGAAGGTACTACACCATTCATCCGGGTTCTTTCCTGGGCCCCCAAATTTGTCCTCTTGTCCTATTTTCCTGAATTGGAATATAAACCCCTAGTTTGTTTTTTCTTCACTGTGATGCTAGCCCAGTGCACATCCCCTAATATTTAATTTGATAGTAGCACACTGTACTTTCATAATATTTCATTTGGATAATAATAATAGCAATTCTCCCTAACATTAGCATGGTGCTGACCTCAGTGTTCAATTATAAATACTACTTGCTGAATAAACTGATTACCTAAAATAGAAGTTTCTTTTTTGGGAATGGGAATCAGATGTGAAAAGTGATCTTTCTACCATTTGTTTGCAGAAACCTACCAGTATCGAGGGTGCTATAGATTATAAATCAGAGGTTACCAGGTCTTTTCTGGTGTAGAAAACCATGACTCTCCCCACTCCCTACGCTTGGCACCCAATCTGGCCCCCTCCACCAGCAAGGGAAAGGGACTTGGTCCTCACCAATAAAATCAGCTGGCCTTATCCCTGGCTCTCTGGTCCCGGAAACTGGGCCCCTCAAATGCCTGCATCTGACCTCCCATACCACTTTTCCTACGAGTTTTCTCAGCATTGCAGGGCTAATTCTTGTCCTTGTTTATTCCTGATGCTAAATAACCCTCTTTATTATTCTCATACCCAATGATATAGATTTAGGTGAAATGACCTTTGACACATGACATAGGTCCTCATTAGGGATGACATCTTTCGTGCCGAAATGAGGCCTGAGGCAATGTTTGGTGATAGAGGGATCTCTGGGTTTGGAGCAGAGCAGTCTTACTTTTGGCCTGGTCACCAGCTGACATCCTTGTGCAAATCACTTAACTTCTAGGGGCCTCAGTTTTTCCATAAGGCCAAGGGAGATTAACTCCACAGCCCTGAACCAACTCATGGAATTGTTAGGAGAATAATAAAACTAATAGGCTTGAAGACCTTTGAAAACAGTGAAAAGAATCACACAAATACAGCAGATATTATTGGTTGTCCCATCAGAGGCTTTTGACCATACTCGTACAGTTTTAACAAAGAGATCTGCAAAAATAACAGTCTCCTTGCTGAATGAAGTAGAACTTCAGAGGATCAACCAAGTACATTGACAATTAAGAGGGAAGGGGAAAGGTATGGACTTTGGAAAAGCACGATTCTGGGTTTGAGTCTAATCTGTGTCACATTGAGCGGATGACTTAACTTCAGTTTCCTCAAATGTAAACAGCAGAAATTTATCCAGCTTTAAAATCACTCTTGTGAGGGTTAAATGAAATAAGGTACACATAGCACTTGTGAAGTTAGCTGGGGTTACCCAGTGCCCTTGGACTCTGGAGATGTATGTACACATCATCTTGCAGATGTACACGCATATCATACTCAGAACCCAGTAAATGTTCATTCCTATCCCACTTAACAGATTCTTATGAAGAATCAATCTTCTCTTTTAAATCAGCTGGGCATGGTGGCTCATGCCTATAATCCTAGCTATTTAGGAGGCTGAGGCAGGAGGATTGCTAAAACCCAGGAGTTCAAGGTTGCAGTGAGCTGTGATTGCACCACTGCACTCCAGCCTGGGTGATAGAGTGAGACCCCATCTTAATAAATAGACAGATAGATAGATAGATCAGTTTTCACTGGCTCTCCTTGCAGGAATTCTTATTGTCCATTATCTTGTTCAGGAGGGTTAGCCTTGGGTATGACTGGGAATATAATATACTCTGTCCTTCCCATATTTGATATCTAAATTATTTGGTTCTCACTTTACCAACAATATACATGTTGCACTAAAAATTCTTTTTGGTGATTTAATAATGAATACATTTTTCTATCACTTACTAAGAGCTCAACTGATTAAGGAAATATTTGAAGGAGAGAACTTTAAGGATGTTAACTATCAATTCTAGTAAGCATATAGTTTTTCCTTTCTAATTTAATCAGAAATGCATGAGTCCAAGTGTCAGAGAGGAAAATGCATTTGTCAGGCCCAGCGTGTTTGGATGAAGCAGACTAGCTGACTGCTGGTGCAGAGCCCAGGCCTCCGGGTCCCAGTCACTGCTGTGAGTTTTATACCTGCGGAGTCTCTAGGCGTCTGGGCCATTTACTTAGCTCCCTCTTTTCCTTTCCTCCTCCAGAAATTTGTTATACAACGAAGGACAAGTACATGCAGTAAAATCTCTTCAAGTTTTGTTTCATGAAAACAACTGGTCCCTCCTGGAAGAGGGTGTGCTTTTTTTAGAGTCAAACCTAAAAACCACACAACCCACAGTGTCCTCTGGGGAACTCAGAGGCTGCATCAGGGCCCAGCTACAGAGAACAGCCCTTCTCAGATGCCTGGAAGCATCTATTTCTTCCAGGCCCTTTGGTGGCCTCTGTTTTGATTTCCTAATTGTGTGCTTTAGCTTAATCTGATAAGCTACCTCAAATCCTTTCGAAAGTAAGCAGGTTGTAAATCCTAAATAAATAAAACTACTGTAGCCACTGCAATGCTGGTTTAAGGGCTCTTGTCAAGGACAGTGATCTGATCTGCAGCCGACTGTTCCCCCCACATCCCACAGTGGGCTGTGGGTGTGGGCACAGTGACCACCTCTCTGAGGCCCTCCTGAAGCTCTGGCTGTATTCTCTTGATAGCTGTGAATGCGCCAGGGAGAAACAATATTCCAACATTTTGCTTTCCCTAAAGATGGAACAGGTGGGAGACAAGTAGAGTAATAATTAGAAATAGACTTTATTATCAATTTAATTAGACATCCCAACTCTGTCCTCTTATGCACAGGAACTGGGATGAAAAGTTGCTTGAAGTAGTACGAATTATCCTCTAAACATATTCTTGAGACTGAAGCTCCAACCACCCAACCATTCAAACCAGAACTTTGCTCTTTTGCATCTTTTCTCCTCTTTTGTGTCCTCAGACAATCCACTTGACCAGTCCTATGACTTCTGCAAAGCCTGGATGCAAATTGGAATCACCTTGGAATTAATAAAATGTAGTATATGTATACCATGGAGCATCACTCAACCATAAAAAAGTGGTGATCTAGTATCTTTTGTAACAACCTGGGTGGAACTGAGACCATTGTTGTTGTGAAGTATCGCAAGAATGGAAAAATAAAGACCACATTTATTCAATACTAAATTGGGACTAATCGATCAACACTTATGTGCACTTATGGAAGTAAAACTCAAGGGAAATCAAGTAGGTGGGGGGGAGGGGATGGGTGAATTCACACCTAATGGGTGCAATGCACACTAACTGGGTGGAAGGGCACGCTTATAACTTTGACTCAAACTGTACAAAAGCAAATTATGTAATCAAAATGTGTGTACTCTGTAAAATTCTGAAAATAATTAATATGCAATTAAAAGAAGAAATCTAATACCTTAAATTTCAAGGGTTTTTAATCAACATATTTAGATTTGATTATTTATATTTAAAATAATTCATTATTACCTTTCTTTAAATAAAATCATTTCATAGTTAACAGACTTATATAGCCTATGTCCAGTATGTATGGTAAAGGGAATAACGCTAACAACTACTTCCATTTCAAAAGAGACGTGATGAGAAAAAGTTTAATTAAAATTTGAATGATTAAAAAAGAAGAATCACCTTGGAGGCTTTAAAAATACTGATGCCTGGTTCTTATCTGCAGACATTCTGATTCAGTGGTCTGGCTGTGGGATCAGGTATCAGTATTTTTTTTAAAAAACTCCCCAGGGGATTATAATGGGCAGCCAGGGTGACAACTGCTTGTCTAAATCCAACCTTAGTCAATGCCATCCTTTCTACCAACACTGTCAGTTTTTTGGATGCATGGCCTCATCCTGTCTCCCTTGGACTATTGAAATAGCCTCATAACCGACTTCCCTGAATCTGACCTTCTCTGAGCCATGCCTCTGTTACGATTTATCTCTTTATAACACCAGTTTGACCTTTTTTTGGCCTTAGGTCCTAAAATTCCCCTTTCCATCATATGCAAATCCTTTTTTACCTTACATGGTAATCACTAACATTGATTAAAAAGTTGCTGAAGGCCAGGCACTGTGCGGAACGTAAACATTTCTTTGGATCCTCAAAACAGCCTGATGAGGTAGGTGGTAGCACCCCGTTCCCATTTCACAGAGAGGAGATTGTGGTTTCCCAAGGTGAGTAAATTGCTCAATCTTAGAGACTGTATGTGACGGAGGCAGAATTTAAATGCAGGCCTATCTGTGCTTTTAAACATTAAAATGTTTTACCCCTTGTTCAGGTTAAAGCTAGAAGAATGAACACATGAGTTTATAGCCTCTCCTTTTAGAGATCCTACTGAAATATTTAAAAAGATAAAAGATGCTTAAACTTGCAAGAACAAAGAGAAGTGGAGAGAAGACATTCATTGATAAAATATTTCAATCATATTTCAAAAGACAGAAAACGGATGGCCCACATCTGATCTAACTGGACTGAGGATGCTGTATCTTAAAGGACAAGTGGAGGCTGATTTAATAATTGCCAATCTGCCTATTGCGAGGTCAGATTCTCAGTGCCTTTCCCTCTCTTTGCTCCTAGAATTCAGGTAGACTTCCAGGTGGGACAAGAGGAGTCTTGGCTGGAGAAGCTGAGCAGTTCCCAGGAAAAGTTATACCAGGTACACTAGCGTTCTGCAGTTCTCCAACGGGGTGATTTCCCAACCGTCGCCCCCCAGTGAAGTCAGCGTGGAATGGGCTCTGTGAGGGAAGCCCTATTCGTTTTCTATTGCTGCTGTGACAAATTACCGCAAACTGAGAGGCTTAAAACAGCACATACTGATTACATTTCAGTTCTGTAGATCAGAAGTCTCACATGGATCTTGCTGGGCTAACATCAAAGTCTTGGCAGGGCTGTGATCCTTTGTGGAGTCTGTAGGAAATTCATTTCCTCGCGGGTTCCCAGCTTCTACAGATGCTGCTCTGTCTGGCTCTTGGTCCCCTTCCTCCACCTTCAAAGCCAGCAGTGCCGACAGCGTCCTACTCACGTGGCCATTTCCCTGGCCCTCTGCTGCCTCTTTTTCTCCTCAGAGGAAGCTCCTGATCACGAGTCCGTCTGGATTCTCCAGGCTACTCTTCCCACGTTGCAGTCCACTGATGAGCAGCCTGAACTCCTTCTGGAATCTTAATTCCCCTTTGCCATGTAACATACACACTCACACGTTCTGCACGTTAAAGCAAGGGCATCTTTGGGGGCCGTTATTCTGCCCACCACACTCTCCCAACAAGAAAGAGTAAGAACAAAAACAACAGAAGTCTGAGAAACTGCCACAGCCTCGAGGGGCCTAAGGAGGCCTGGTAAGTAAATGGAATGTGGGACCCTTGAGGGGATCCTGGGACAGAAAAAGGACATTAGGTGAAAACTTAGGAAATCTGGATAAAATGTGGCTTTGGATTAATAACATATTGATATTGGTTCATTAATTATGACAAATGTACCGTACTAGTAAGATATTGATATTATCAATTTATTAATAATTAATAGAGAGAACTGGATGTGGCATATGCAGAAAATCTCCATACTGTCTTTACGTGTTTTCTTTTAAATCTAAAACTATTTTAAAATAAAAATATTACTTAAAAAAAAGGAAAATGAAGGTTGCTCCTGGGGATGAAGGAATGGAGGAGAGGCCTTCTCATTATAACTCTTATTAGAAATTACATTTTTGAATCATGTACATGTATTATTTTTGATAAAAATATCTAAAAATATATATCTTTTCTCCTTTTGCTTGTACTGTTTCCTCCTTCTGGGATGCCTTCTCCTCATCTTTGCCCAGGAAATCTTTCTCAAATATTTAAGACCCGGGTCAAATACCAAAGACTCTGTCAAGTTTGTACCAGTTCCCCCAAGCAGAATGAACCACTCCCTGACCTTGAGTTACCCTTGCATATGCAGTTACAAACATATTGCACTGCACCGTTGTTATTTGTTTAGTGTCTGTCTCCTCTACCAGTATGTGAGCTCCTTGGTGGCAGAAAATATCTTACTCGTCTTTATATCTCCAATCATATACAGTACCTGGCTCATGACAGGTATTAAGAAATATATATTGAGTTAATGACTGGGAAGAATGAATCAATGAATGAATAAATTAATGGGAAGAGTAATCTACTAGAGAAGCTGGTTTATTCTCAGCATTCTTTAGGTCTGAGAAAGAAGAGGCATTGTACTTAACATTCCCAACTACAAAGCCTTAGTCTGAACATGAGATCAAATCAAGAAAATTATTGTCTTGACACACACACAGGGAAGTTAAGCTGGTGCCTAAACATTAGGCTTGTTTGCAAAAGAAAAGCGTATGAGTTTAATATGAGCTCCATATAAAATATGCATGAAATACCTGTAAGAAAACAAGATTATGTACTCACTAAAGCTGTGAAGAAAACATACTATTTTGTTTATTCAAATAATAGAATAAATTAACTGTGACAAAATGGACTCAGTGATATGTATTTAAAATACTTGTACAATTAAATGCAATGAATCTGGTGTAGTATACAGAGGATCCAAACAGAAAAAAGCCTTGTTTAAACAGTGCTTTAAATCCTGCTTTGCTCAATCATATTTCTATGATTCTGACTTCCCATTTCTTGTAGAATAAAATTCGAAGTCTTCACCTTGGTCTCTAAAAACTTGCAAGAGGTGATCCCTGCTTGCACCCTCTGCCCCTCCCTGCGTCCTGCCTTTCAGTTTCTTGGAGGCCCCCAGCTCCCTCCCTTGCTCCCTTTTCCTGGCGTCCTCCTCCCTGCTCTGTGTGTGTCTCCAGTCCTTCAGGCCTCAGCTCAAATGTCCGCTCCTCAGGGAGAGCCTCCCTGACCATCTTATCTCAAATAGCCCCACCTCCAAGTTACTCTCTCTGACATCACCCTGTCTGTATCCCTTAGTGCATGTATCACAGCTGGTAATTATCAAGCTTATTTATTTGCTTGTTTTCAGATTTTAGCTTTTATTTGCTTGCTTGTGTTTTGTCTGTCTCCACGCTAGAAAATAAGTGTCACCTCTGTGCTAGACAACTACTGTGTCCCAGAGTTCAAGGTTAAAGACTGAGGGCTTCATGACCCTCTGTGGGGACCCCTGGAAGTAGATCAGGAAAGGGGTGCAAAGACAGGGGAACTACTTGGCTCAATATTCTCTCTTCTGCTCACTGAGTGGTTCAGGCCTGAGAGAGACAGTGTCTAAGGAACCAATAATTAGGATTCACTATGTTTTTTCTCTTTGGGTATAAAGCAGCCTTCCCCCACTCCAAAATATGTGCACTAATGTGTGATTTTCAGACATTCAAATTCAAATGCCTTTTTAGGAATGCATCACGTGCAAAAGTAGGAGACCCACCTGTACGGTCTGCAAAATGCCTGCCAGTAGGCACTTAGCATGGCCTGGGAATGGTTTCTTGCTTTCTTGTGTTTTATCTTGAGTACCCACTCTGCTGCTCCTGCATTCCAAGTCCTGCCATTTCTGCGGGCAGCAAAGAGAACTTCTGAGCCTGTTTCTTCTCATAGAAAACATAACCTCCCAGACCTGGACCCCCGCAGGCAATGTATTCCCTGTTGAGCAGAAACATATTATGCTTTCTAAGAAATATTGCTTTTTAACCCTTTCACTGTTGTTTGGTCTGCCCTAAGGGGAAAAAAAAGAAAAGCAGCGGAGAGGAAAATCATGAACATGATTTATATAATATAAATGATAAGATGCAAATTTTGAGTTCAGAAAGTAAGAGGAACTGATGCAAACTTACAACAGCAGTTTCTAAATGTAGTCAGATTGTAAAAACATGAATGAACATATGGCTCAAAGGGATTAAAAACATAAATAGTAAATAAACATATTAACAGATAATATTCAGCTTAAAAAACATTTAAAGGCCAGGCATGGTGGCTCACACCTGTAATCCTAGCACTCTGGGAGGCAGAGGCAGGAGGATCGCTTGAGCCCAGGAATTTGAGGTTGCTGTGAGCTATGATGACACCACTGCACTCTACTCAGGGTAGAGTCTCAACTCCCCCACCCCCCAAAATTTAAAGATATTGAAATTCAAATGATTTAGTGATATCACCATGTCCCCAGTAAATTAGGAACCACTAAATATAGTAGAAATTTAGATTTGACAGGGCAGAAGTGTCACCGAATGATGTAAATATCTTGAAAATTAGAGAACTTACTGGAGGGCATATGGTTCACATAGGAGCTATCAAATTGGCCATGGTCCTTGCCCTGATAAGCCCATGTTTGAAAATATATTCTAAAGAAATTCTTGAAAGAAACAAATGATAACCTGCACTAAGATGTTTATAGCTATTCTATTTGTAGTGACAAACCAACATCAACAACAAATACAAAACAAACTGAAATAATGAAAATGGATTATAATTGGTATATTGATTCAATATCTTGGCATTTAAATGGTAGATATATGGACTATATGGACATGTGAGAAAGCGTATGTTAAATAACACTAAGTGAAAACAGCATTGCACAGTGCTTATCATTCTGGCCATGCATCTTAAAAAATATAATCCTATAAAAATTGAGTACTGGAAGAAATTATAAAAGATCGTACTGGTATTTCTAGAGATGGGACCATTTCCTTTCTTAAAATATAATTGCCTTGATGTTTGCTTCTCATTTATTGTAACAATTATTAAATATATTCTAATTGAAAACTTCAGCAAATTGAATTTTAACACAAACCCCATATTGAGTAACGTGGTGATGTTCTCACTCTCCGTGGTCAGAATGAGCAAGAGCTCTGGTGTGCCTGTCTCTGCAGGGCAAGTGTGGTGCAGGACAGAGAGCACTCTAGTCAGTCTCTTGCCAAGCCTGTAGGCACTGAGGCAGCCACACAGACAGAAAGCTGTCTCCTGATATCTTTTCTCTTCTCTCCCTTAATAACAGAACTCTGATTTTTAACTAAGCACAGAGTCACTATGCATTTTCTAACCTCTTTTGTGTTTACGTGCAATTGGGTGACAGAGTTCTGGTTAGCAGCATATAAACAGATATGTTATGAGTAACTTCCAAGAAGTACCCTTTAAACGAGGGGGTGGGTTTTCTCTTCTTCCTACTTCTAGCTCTCTGGAAAGCGGACATGATAGCTGGAGCTCTAACAGCTTTGTTAGATCATGAGATGGATACTAAATGCTAAGGATAGTGGAACAGCAAGATAGAAACCTTTTCCCTGAGATACCACAGAACACCACTTCAGCCCTAGGTTCAGAATTATAGAAATTTTCCTTAAATGAATAAAATCTTCTGTGTCCAAACTACTGTTAATTTGAGTTCTTTTATTCCTAGCCAAATTAAAACCAAAGTAATATAGTGGCCTTTGTTAGCTTATTTAAAATTCTGCACATTTTCTCTCTTAATTTTAAAAAGAGTGAATGGGACTAGATTATCTCTAAATTTCCTCACTGCTTTAACATTTAAAAAAATCTAAAGTGGACATCTCCTATTATGTACCAATGAATGATTAGAGTATTTTTCCTCAAGATTTACCCAGAGTTGTAAAAAAATTATTTTTAAAAGTTTTTGATATTGCTTGATACAGAAGTAATATAAGCTTATTACCCAAAAAAGAAAATGCAGATAGACAAAAGGGGAAAAATAAGTTATAATTCATGTTCCTATGTACTTGCTGTTAATATTAGGGTATATACTGCCAGTCATTGTTGTATATATGTATGTTGTACTGATTTTTTATAATCTGCCTTTTTCCACTCACTGAATTGTGTATACACTTCCAGTTCATTTAATATTCTTCTAAATATCGTTTGTAAAGAAGGCATTTTATTCCATTTCATGAACAATGTACCTTACTTAACCAATCTCATGGTTTCAAATATTTAAGAAGCTTTCATGTTTTTATTCTTATACATAGCACTGCTATGGGTTGATTTTTAGCCTAATGTTTGCACATTATATTTACCTAATATGCTCTCTAGGTTAAAAAGTAGGCAAAATTGTATTGTCACATTGTCCTCCAGAAATTTGTACCCATTTATGTCTCCCCCACTCCTCCCTCACCAATGTATAGGAGTGTTACATTCTCTGTATGTAACTTTACTAATTCTGGATATATCTGTCTATTCCAGTCTTTGTTCATGTTCCTTAAATTTTTAAAAATTGTGGTAAAATATACATAATAAAAATTACCGTCTTGACCATTTTTAAGTGTACAATTGAGTGGCAGTAAGTACCTTCACATTATTGTGCAATCATCACCACTATCCATCTCTAGAACTTCTTCATCATCATAAACCAAAACTCTGAACCTATTAAACAATAACTCCCTGTTCTCCCTTACTGCCAGCTCTGGACAATCACCTTTCTACTTTTTGTCTCTATGAATTTGACTACTCTAGGGACCTCATAGAAATGGAACCACATGGTATTTGTTTTTTTGTGACTGGCTTATTTCACTTAGCATAGTGTTTTCAAGGTTCATACATGTTGTAGCATGTGTCAGAATTTCCTTCCTTTTTAAGACTGCATATATACAGTGTATGTATAAACCACATTTTTATCCATTCATCTATTGGGTTACTTCTACCTTTTGGCTATTGTGAGTAATGCTGCTATGAACATGGGTGTACAAATATCTCTTCTAGTCCCTACTTTCAATATTCTTGGGCATATCCAGGGTGGGATTGCTGGATCACGTGGTAATTCTATGTTTAATTTTTTGAGGAACAGCCGTACTGTTTTCCATAGTGGTTACACCATTTTTACATTCCCACTAACAATCACAAGGGTTATAATTTCTCCATACCCTGGCTTATTTTCTGTTTTATTTTTTCTTTAATAGTAGCCATCCTAATAGGTGTGAGGTGATACTTTATTGTGGTTTTGATTTGCATTTCCCTAATGATTAATGATTTGAGCATTTTTAAATGTGCTTATTTGTATATCTTCTTTGAAAAAATGCCTGTTCAAATCCTTTGCTCATTTTTAAATCAGGTTTTTTGTTGTTAAGTTATAGGAATTGTTTGTGTATTCTGGATATTATCCCTTTATTGGACATACGGTTTGTAACTATTTTCTCATTCTGTAGTTGCCTCTTCACTCTTGATTGAGCCCTTTGATGTTACAGAAGTTTTTAATTTTGATGAAGTACAATGTATCAATTTTTAAATTTTGTTTCTTGTGCTTTTGGTATCATATATAAGAAATCATTGCCAAATTCAATGTCATGAAGTTTTTCCCCTATATTTTCTTCTCAAAGTTTTAGTTTTAGCTGTCATGTTTAGGTCTTTGATCCATTTTGAGTTAATTTTTGTGTATGGTATAAGGTAAGGGTCCACCTTAATTCTTTTGCATGCAAATGTACCTTAGTTAAATTCTAATTTCGTTATTTTGTTCATATAGTTCATATTTTTGGATATTATGGTTAAGCAAAGTACTTTGTGTTTGGTGTTATAAATGAAATTCCTTCCCTTTCTCCCTCACCCAATACACATATACAGTTATATTTTCTAGCTGCTTTTTACTGGCTTGTAGGAAATGCATTATTTTATTTCTTTTCCACTGATGGCTATATAACTGAGTTCTCTTACTGGTTCTGAATTTTTCAGTTGAATGTCCCAAAATTTCCAAGTAGATACAAATATTATTTGCAAATACCACATGAAATTTGGGAAACATAATTCTTTGCCCAAAACTGAGAAAATGAAGTTTTCCACTTTCAGTGAAATGGGACTATGATTAATCTTAAAGCCATGGACATACATGTTTCGATTGCACAACAGCTATTGGGACACATCACACATCTCCTCTCTCTATAGATACAGATTTGCTTCTAGCACCTGCCTGATCAAAGTATGGTGCCCAGACCAGCTGCATCAGTGCCACCTGGGAGCTCGTTAGAAATGCAAATTCTTGGACTCCACCCCAGACTTACTGAATCAGAATATGAATTTTAAGATCCCCAGGTAATTCGTATGACATGCTAAAGTTTGAGAAATGCTGCTTTAGTCAATGAAATAGCATTTCTTCCTTTCCCTTTAAGTTTTTCCTCCATTTCCTAACTACAAGTAATTAGACACTATAAAATACTAGCAAAAGATCTTTCAAAAATAGCAATAAGTAGACAGTGAAATAATAGGATGCTAGAGGGAAAGCAGGATCAGGAAGCACCTACTTCAGAATTTCCAAAATTTAGTCTTCATAGCAGTTTCATGGTTTTGGAGGTAGTGGGATATCCCTTGTACAATTATTTACTTAATACTTTTCTTTATATGAACTTACATTTTTTTAAACTGAAATAATTTTATTTAAGTGAAATTGTTTATCACTTCCACAAAACAAAACCTGTATTACTTGCCAAAAATAGAGCATAACTGTAAAGATAAGTTGAGAACAAAAGAATGTTATTAAGACATAAAAATTAATGCTGAATTAGAGGTAATAATGAATCTAGTTATAAAAAAATATCTAAATAGTTTCCTCAGTGAAAGCATTGAGGCCATGTGTGATTGACTGGTAGTTTGATGTTGCTAAATTGAAAACTAAGATGAGATTCTACATCAATGAAAATATTTTTAAAAGTTATTTAAAATCTAACAGGCATAGACGGCTTACCATGTACCAGGTGCAGATCTAAGAGCTTTAATGCATATTTAATCCTCACAAGGGCCTGACAAGGTATTTAGTGGCACCCTTCATGTTTAACAGAAGAGGAAACTGGGGCTTGAAGAGGAGAAGCAACTTGTCGGAGGTCACAGAGTTAGTTGGAGGTAGATTGAGGCTTTGAACCCAGGCATGTCCAGGGTCCAGCACCTGCAACTGTTTAACCAGCACCGAAATCCAAGTCAGGTGTGTATTTGGGTGGACAGAGCAAACATAAATTGTCTGCCTTTTCTAATTATACTAATATTCATTGATACAGACTTTTTATAATAATCGATTGCCAACTTTAGAAGGGGATAGCTTGACATATTACTGATAGAGACAATGACGTGACTAGGAATTCAGGGACTGAGAATCCAAGTCAAGGATGAACAGTACCTTCTGTCACCACATCTCTGAGTAATTATGGTCAAGAGTCAGGCTCCTGGGTCCTGTGTTCATTATGTGCAATCCTGTAATTACAATGCTGTCATGATTTGCATTATGAATGCATGACAGAGCCCCATCCAAACAATAATGAATGGGAAATCACAGGTTTCATGCGCTAGTTATATACGTGTATTTTCTAATCCATATTAAAATATATATATAAAACAATGTTTGTCCTTGTACTCCTTAAAATTCATGCTTTTAGAGTTATCAATCAAGTACAATCCCACATTGTAAAAGACAAGAAAACTGATATTTATGGATACACAGAAGTTGTGGGACTAGAACATTGATCTCTGTTCCTTGCCCCACTGCCATCTCCTCCTTTTTGTGTCTTTGTGTCCTTTTAAGCTAACACAGCTGGTCACTCTTCATAATGAGCACAGTATGATTTATTGGTAAAGTGATTGGCATCTTTACTACAGGTAATTTATATGGTGTAGATGAATTGCAATCCTCAAACGTAGGTGTGCAAAACATGTGGAATTTTGCTAATCATATGAAATTCCCACCCTTGAGCTTGCAGGCCACCAGCCTGGCAGGAAATCTAACTGTAGTCATGCTTAGAGCTTCCCCTTCCCCAACCCCAGATGTGTGAGTGTTGCTCTATGAATTAGTATTAAACGTGTTTTGGGGACAGGATTTGTCTTAAGAATTTTACAGAGCTTTGCCCTGAAAGAATATGTGAATGTGTTGGTTTGCATTTCAAATGCTGTTACGCTGGAAGGGCGTCTCTGAAAATCAGTAGCGGCTGTATCCCACGAGGTGCCGCGTTTCTCAGACCTAAAGAATTGGATTCACTTTGTAAAGCACAAGTGAATCTGTTAAAAACTATAGGCTGAGAGCTGACGATGGAGTGCCCTCCGGAACAAACAGCTTCCGGGAAATGACAGCTTCCCCA
>CAUYSK010009678.1:0-36125 GCA_963575035.1 Avahi laniger
GCTTTCTTGTCTCCAAATAGCAAGAGATCATAGAAATAGTCACTATTTTAGCTCAAAATTACATAGAGTATATATACAAAATATAATAATTGGATTATCATAATGAAAAGAAAACTGTTAAAATGCAACTACTTTAATACCTCAAAATGATAAAATACAGAAGGGCCAAGGATTATGGGAAAAAAAAGATCACCTATACACATAGAATCAGCAGAGGCTTTGTACTAAGCTTTAGCGTATATAACAAAAATAAATGTGATTGCATTAGTTAAAGTCCGAGTGATGGTCCCAGTTCGGCATTTGCTTGACTTTTATTCCAACACAGCAACACTTAAGAAATTACCAGAATGATGTGACTGTGATTGGTACATTCATTATCACTATAATGTCCTGCAATTAAGTTTAATTAAGTAATCATGAAAATACACACCAATGATTGTTGGTATAAGGACAACTGACATAGACAGTTGGGTTAATGGTGCTGCTGGTAAATGAGAATAGAGGAATTTTTTTTTTCAAGATAAAGGGAAAAGAAAGGGGATGAATCAAATTTTTAAAGCTATTAAGAATAGTCACTTATTAGAAAATTGGATATTGTAGTCAGGAGCTTGAAAGGTTATTGAATGGGAATGAAAGCTTAAATATAATATATTGATGATATTTGAAGCCATGAGAATGGATACAAGTGTCCAGGAGAGATTTCATATAAGTGTGTATGTGTGCATTTAGCAGATAATTACATTAGGGTGAAAATAAACTCATCATGTTGAAGAAAAAGCAATATCTGAATTACGTACATTGTGTAAAGTGAGCCAACAACTTTCATAGATAGAAAGCAACTTGATCACTGTGGAGCATGGTACAGATTTTGGATTTATCCAGAGGGTGTTAAGGGAAGTTATTGGAGGATTAGAAGCAGGCTTCTGAAAAATCTAACTTGCATTTTTAAACAGCGATTCCGGCTCCAGCTGCCGGTGGGGGAACAAGGACGGCAGTGGGCTGTATTACCAATGAGCAGCTGTGTTAGGAGAGTATTGCTATATCCTAGGCAAGGGATGACAATGGATGAAAAGGGGTTAGTAGTTGGCAGGATATGAAATTCAGAATGTATTATAAAGGTAGAGCTAATAGAACTTTCTGATAGATCTGTTCTGACATTTGTAAGAAAAAAAAAAGAAATTAACAATATATTTTTTTTTTCTTTTTGATCTGAGTTTCCGCATTAAGTGATGGTTCCACTGTGGGCCTTAAGTAGAGCAGTGCTGTTTGGTAGAGGGGTGTAATCTCGAATTTCATTGTTAAATTCCTAATTTTCACCTAAGTAAGGATGTTAAAAAAATAGTTGACTATATATATATATATATATATATATATATATATGTATATATGTATATATCTTGAACTTAATGAAGAGCTCAAGGCCAGAGATGTTAATTACGGCCTACCTTTAGGAGTTATTTGAAGTCATCAGTCTGGGCAAGGTGACCCAGGTAATGAATGTGTTTAAAGACGAGAATAGCTATGTAAAGCTCTGGTGAAGAGAATGACAATGATTATGACAATGCTATTTATTATGACTAAGATATACCACTCGTTCCAGATCTAGAGCCTTTGATTAAGCCCTGTTTGCTGAATGTTTATGGACTTAGTGGCAATATTGCAATGTGCTTAGTGTTTCTCCATTAAATCTTCATCTAATATTTTGTTCTACTGTTCTTTTTCTTTGGGTGTAAAGCTACTTAGCTCGTCCACCTTATCTCTTCTACCAAAAATAACCAATCTCAATGTTCTCACATACAAAGCCTTCTAGGTAGTTCTCAGGGAGATTCAAATTTTTACTGTTTTTTGCACATGAACATCTTTCAGAAACTCATTTCCCACCTGAAGTAGCTTTTCTAATTATTCCTTGCAAACATGTACATTTCTGAGCAATGCTTGTACATTTCAAACAAATATTTTGACTAAATATAAAGATTTTTCTTCTAACTTGTACTTGTGAGATCTTATATTTGGTATCATAGTTTATATATTTTGGTATCATAGTTATATATATATATATATATAACATATATAAATGTTTATGTATAAAAAAATTCCATTCTAGAAGAATTCAATAATCATCAAGAATATACGTTTTCTAATAAAATTTAATTTCAACTTTATTTTTTTAATGCATTTAGGGGTTAATATCAAAATAACCTTTAGAAAATAGTGAGCAAGGAAAGAAGAAGTGAAAGGCAGAGAAATTTTATGAAATTATTTGAAATTTTTCAAAAGGAATTGATCTGAAATGAAGCCACTCAAAATATTGTCCCAGTGTTCCAGACTTGGTTCTAGAGTATATAATACAGTTTGATGCTTCTGGCAATAAACTTCATTTAGTCTTTGGTAACAGTGGATTACAGAATGACAAGAAGGAGGCTCCATTTTTAATATATCATATGTAATTTTCATTCTGGAAAACCCTGGTGTTAATTACCATTGTTCTTTTTTCATTTATGTTATTATCTCTTAAGTGTAGTACAGGAGATCATTTATATAATGAATTCATTCATCTACTCTAAGTTCTCACTATATTGTTACATGATTACCCTCTTGATTCTGAATGTCTGTTATATCCTGCCTTCAATACTTTGGCCATATTTCACATTTTAATCTTTTTCTGTTTCGTGGTTACTATATATCTACCTTTCATCCTAGAAATATTCAATAGTCATCCAGAAGCCTATGTTTTAAACATCTACCATATTTGGGCTATATCTTTCTTCCAATGTTGAAGCTGTACTTGGCATTTATTTTTAGAATTCTAATGCTTCGGTGTTAGAGAGGAGGTTCTCCTGTGATCTTCAGAACTTGGAACTTAGAATTTGAAAAGATTTGATCCTTAATAATATTTTCTAAAACCAGATTTATTAAGAATAGTTAATAACTCACAGACCATAAAATTCACCCATTTAAAAGTGTACAATTCATGGGCTTTTAATATATTCACAGTGTTGTGTATCCATCATAACAATCAATTTTAGAACATTTTTATTACCTTAGAAAGGGTCCCTGTACTCTTAGCCATCTGGTATTTTACATAGAAAAATAGAGCAGAAAAGGGATGTAGAAGTGTGGGTTTAGGGGAGAGAGAAGACAGTTCACAATTATCAATAAAGTATCTGGGGAAGGCTGAAAGGTAACATTTAAGTCAAGATCTAAAGGAAGTGAGCTAGTAGTTGTGTTTTTTTGTTAGAGGGAGATAGACTTTTAAATCCCTCCTTTGTAATCTATTCTTAATAAAAATATTGTGAATATGGGGGCTTTTGATGAAATAAAAAGGCTAAGTCCCTCTCCCTGTATTTTGAATAACGTGTCTTATAATTGGAATTTTCTGCTCTTGAAAGACTTTTCTGATATTAAACATGGAAATCCACTAAATACTAATATGAATAGCAATAGTGGCAATAAAAATCATACAGTATACATATTAGCAGTTATCTCTTCTCATCTTTTTCCAAGAAAGACTCTCACCATACAGTATAAAGGTTCCCATTCAAATAGGCTAATGTCATTTTAGTTCTGCTTGTAAACACACTTGTAGTGGCTGATAAAGACCTGCCATTTCCCTTCTCAGCAGCTCCTGATATTAATGTGGTACATGCATCTCTGATAGGTAGCATGCGGAGAGTGATGCTTCATTACAGCAGATCATCTTACGCTTGTCTCTCTCTCATGGATGGACTGCACACGATGAAAGGGGTTAACAGACTCAAACCTCCCTGGTAGATAGAGTGCAACGCATGATGAGCAGAGAATATTTTTTCTTTCTAACTTATAAATGCCTACAATAATTATGTTTTCTTTCTAATAATTCTCTTGCAAATGTGTACATATGATTTTGTGCAAAGAACATTGCTAAAGGAGTAAAGATTTGATAAACACTTGTGTCTGCAAAGGGGACTACAGTTGTTCTCTATGTAAATAGTTTAAATCTCTTATATTTCCAAGTACTGCTTTATTGTTTGCTTATACAATGTTATAACAAACTATACATTCAAAGACTAAATATGTTTTGTGTAGCTAAAAAAAAAAAAAAGAAGAAGAATAGGCATATACACATCATCAAACTTAGGAAAGGAAACAAACCTTTCCCTTTGAAGTTCCCTCTGTGCATCTTCACAAAGATTTTACTTTCCTATGCCCCCTCTGTGACAATCACTAATTCAGAATGTTTTATTAAATATTTTCTAGCTGTTCTTTATAATTTTATTATGTAGTCGTGAGCATCACTAAGCAATATATTAGTTCTTTTTTTTTCTGGTTTTCACCTTTATATAATTTGAATTATTCTAAATATTTTATGATTAAATTTTGTACGCGTTATATTTTGACTTTTATCTATGGTATATAGACACTCGCACACTTATCCACATACATATACATATATATATGCAATAAGATAAACTAAATAAACATATAATTTTTGTTTTTATTGATTTAATTTTACATAGACATGCAATTTTTCTTAATACATTGAAACAGTGCTGCTGTAAACAGTCTTGTGCATGTATGTTCCTGGTACACAGTTGAGGTTCTCCAAGAATAGATGTTTTGATTTTATCATGATTCCTCTTCAGCTTTAATAGGTCATGTGAAAAATGTTTCCCAAGGCAATCATGGCAATCTTGTACCATCAGCAAGGCATGGGATATATGTCACTTTTTATACTTTGGCATTTTGGCATTGTCATATAATTTTCAAGTAAATATAGGTGCTTTTCATTTGCTTGTTCAAGAGAGTAGCTGGGCACAGTGAGTGGTACATGCCTGTTGTCTCAGCTACTTGGGAGGCTGAGTTAGGAAGATTACTTGAGCCTATCAGGAGTTCAAGACTAGCCTAGGTAATATAACAGGAAGGGAGGGAGGGAAGGAAGAAGGAGGAAAAAAGTGTACATCACATTATGCCATCAAATGTCAAATTCTTATCTTTGAAATCCTAAGTTTTCACAATGCTAAATAGACAGTTAAATAAACTCTACTCTGTTCTTCCTGCCGTTCCTCATCCTGTCTTCCCTACTGTCCCGCTTGGATTAATATGTGAAGAAATATGAGTTTCTTGCTCTTCCACTCTCATATGTGTGGTACCACAGTGCACAGAAAGAAATTTGGCGTTGGAAAAGGGAAACGTTGAGTCAGAGTTCTGCCTAGCCTTGGGGAAGTTACCTAACCTTTCATTAATTCAGACAGTTCACGAAAGGGAAAGTAATAAAGCCCATTAATATAATAGCTGTTGTAAACAATCAAAATGCTGTATTCACATGCCCAGTAGGGTGCCTTGTACATTTCAGGCAGTTAATAAAAGCTAGTTAATATTTTTATTATAGAGACTTCATCTCCAAGATCTTAGTCTTCATTTCACTCTCCTAACCTTTTTGACAATCTCGTTTTTCCAAATCCTTCTTCAATGACTGGTTTGATTTTATCTCTCTACAAATAGCTTTGTAATTGGATAAAATTTTCCACTTTAAAGATTTAAAAATGTCATATTGTCATAATTGGCATTTCTTTGAACTAGAGTTTTGCAATCTAAATCCCAATATTTTCACTTCTGTCCATCTTTTCCTGACTTGTAATAGATATTTTGTTAAGCTTAAAGTAATTGGAAGGAAAAAATTTCTGATTTTATAATGAGAGAAATATGGTTATGTTATATCATTTTGGAAAGGAGATGAAAGATTATCATCTTTGTTAGGATTTATCTTTTGCTGTTGCATAAATAATAGGCACTTTATTAAATGGTGGATAAAATAAGCCCTTCAAGAAACAACTACAGATTATAAACCACCTATGAATATTTTGAACATTGTGTTTGGTCCAAACCATATATCTCCCATCCAAGTACTAACCAAGCCCGATCCTACTTAGCTTCCAAGGTCAGACGAGATTGGTCATGTTCAGGGTGGTTTGGCCACAGACCCAAGCTGTGTATTTTTACTTATGTCTATATGAATTAAATCTGACTGCCAGGTGTCAGTCAGATTTGAGTATGTGTAAGAAAACAGGTGGGAAGGATTGTGAAAGGGATATTAGTAAGTGACTGAAGAATCTTCTAGACGATAATAAAGCCAAATTTTCCTAAGCCTAACACATGAGCTCAAGAGAATATCAAATCATAGTCATTGGGGGCAGAGTGAATTTGCTGGCACTTAGATCTATCTGCATCCCAGCCTATTCAGTGCCTGTTTAGGTTATAAGGAGACACAATTGAAGAAGAATCATGTGAGAACTTACCTAATCAATCTGTAAATCATTGTTGTAGACACTATTCTGTGGTCCTGAACATGTTAAACCTTTACTCCATGAAATGTAAGAGAGACTGTGGTGATGGAAAAGCAGCTGAAGAGATTGCTGGATGAGGAATAGCACTGAAATATTCAAATTAAATGTGCCTGACTTGCCAATGCTCTGAGACATTTGGGAGGGTGGTGTTTTGGGGGGAAAAAATCAACTTGCATCAGCATTTGTCAAAGTCTGTCCTTGTTTCTACATTAGGGTGGCAGGTAAAATATAAAACTTCTTAAGAACCACTCTAAATCATATAAGGTGCATGATTGGCAATTCACAGATATTTAGTTAAGAATTGAGAGTTAGTAGCAAGCTTTCAAAAAGTTGATTCATCAGATATTGTGATGTATTTAAACCAAAGTCTACTTTTTAAAAATATGCATACATTGATATTGGCTCAATTTCAACTTAGAAGCAGGAAATATTTATAAGACAATATAATGTGAAACTTTCTATAGAAATATGAGTTCAGAGATTGCCTACAAGTAAATTTTGGTTGGGCATGGTGGCTCATGCCTGTAATCCTAGCACTCTGGGAGGCCAAGGTGGGAGGATCACTTGAGCTCAGGAGTTCGAGACCAGCCTCAGCAAGAGTGAGACCCCCATCTCTACTAAAAATAGAAAGAAATTAGCCAGACAACTAAAAATAGAAAAAATTATCTGGCGTGGTGGCTCAGGCCTGTAGTCCCAGCTACTTGGGAGGCTGAGGTAGGAGGATCGCTTGAGCCCAGGAGTTTGAGGTTGCTGTGAGATAGGCTGATGCCACGGTTCTCTAACTTGGCCAACAAACAGAGCAAGACTCTGTCTCAAAAAAATTAGAAGTAAATTTTGATGAAATATTAGTTTAGACATAGTTAAAAAATAAAGACTGTAACCATAATAAAAATAATAATGTCTGCAATTAGAAATTTAGTAGAAATTTTCTATGGATTAAATTGTGTATCTTGAAATTTATATGTTGAAGCCCTAACCTCCATTGTGACTATGTTGGAGATAGGCCCTTTAAAAGGCAATCAAAGTTAAATGAGGTGTAAGCAGGGGGCCTAATTCTATGCCAGTGATGTCCTTATAAGAGGAGAAGGAGACCACAGACAGCTTTCTTTTTCTTTGATATGTGAGAACACAGGGAGAGGGAGCCCTCTACAAGCCAAGAAGACAGATCTCATCAGAAACAGACAATACTGGCAGTTTGATTTTGGATTCCTCAGCCTCTAGAACTATGATAAATAAATTTCTGTTGTTTAAGCCACACAAGTCTATAGTATTTTGTTATGGTTTCCTAAGCTTACTAATATAGAACTAACATATAATATAGAGAGAATAAAATAAGACTATTTTCATACTGGAAAGTATGAAATTTAAATATTAATACTATATTCCATTATTGAATTTTAACCAAGAGCCAGTCCCTAGCTACCTGAGGTAAAACCGTCATATTTCTCATTTTACTGCTGGCGATACAGCGATACAGAAAGGAAAAATAACTTGCCCAAAGTCAGTGTCACATTGTCAGTGGGGGAGCCAAGGTTCTGTTAGACAATTTAGCTCAGAAATCTATGTTCCTAACCACTTTTCTGTACTTAGAAGTGAATGAGGGCATTTACATTATTCATGTTATAAAATTTCCCCCAGTAATGCTTCCTTTACTAGAAATATTTTGGAATCATCTCTCGGATTAATTAAAAAGACAGAATCTTTAGAGAAGTTTATGAGCTACATAAGAAAATGGGTTTCATTACTTCTCCTAAGTGATCAATTATTTGTAATACTAAATTAAATGTGTGACTAATTTTTACAATCTATATTTTTGATTAAGTATATAAACTAACTTAGGTTATGGATGCTGTGATAATTTCATAAGCAGTGTTCTCTAAATTCAACTGGAAGAGAAATTCTGTTTCTTAAAATTTGGTATGGTATAAAATAATCTAAATATGAATTAGGAGCTGTGTATTATCCTGCATTCTTTTCACTAATTAATCTTGTGATTTGAGATCCATCAGGGTTTTGTTGTTGATTTTTTGTCTATTAAATATAATGTTGCACTTCGCTCTGATGATTATTAATGTGTTGGGAATCAAAGGAAAAGGGCAATTATTCAATAATGTATAGCATTCTGTTATTGAAAGATATTTTTATAATCAAGTAGTTAATCTTCTCCTTTGGGATGGAGGAAAGTGAGGTCTAAATGAGTATTGGGTTCATTTACATGATCAGAACATAGTTATATCTCAGAAATTTGTTTATTATTCATGTGGCTCTTCTTCAGGACCTGAAAACACACCTAATCCATGCCTGAGTGGTAATATACCCTTTAATGCTCAGGGTACATATAAGAACTAACAACATGATAGACTGACTAACTGATTGATTGATTTCCAGTGGTTGTATTTCCGCATACCCATTCCTCATCTCTGAAAGAAAAGACAATAAAATGTACTCTTTAATTTATGTGAAAATTTTTCCACTTTTATAATTCACTGTCTTTTCCCGTTATTGATGGGTGTATAAATTCATGTACACATGATCTCCTTGACTTTGTCACAAAAACGTGTCTCCTTTGGCAGGGCAGCCTATTGTTTCCTTTAAACCCAGGAGCTTTTTTCCTTTGTTTCTTTGTCTGATCTACAGGTAAACCTCAAAGATAGTGAGAGTTCAGTTCCAGACAAATGCCGAGAAAGCAAATATCCCAATAAAGCAAGTCGCACAAGTTTTTTGGTTTTCCAGTGCATATAAAAATATGTTTACAGTCTCTATTAAGTGTGAAATAGCATTTTGTTTAAAGAAACAATTTATGTATCTTAATTAAAAATAAATTATTTCTAAAAAATGCTAATGATCATCTAGGTATTCAGTAAGTCATAATATTTTTGCTAATGGAAGATCCTGCCTCCATGTTGATGGCTGCTGTCTGATCAGAGTCATGGTTGCTGAAGGTTAGGGTGGCCGCGGCAATTTCTTAAAATAAGAAAGCAGTAAAGTTTGCCACATCAGTTGAATCTTTCTTTCAGAAAAGATTTCTCTGTAGCATGAAATGCTGTGTGATAGAATTTTTATCCACAGTAGAATGTCCTTCATATTGGAGTCAATCCTCTCAAATACTGCCACTGCTTTGTCAACTAAGTTATGTAAAAACTAAATCCTTTGTTATCATTTCTTCACTGTTTACAGCATCTTTACCAGGAATATATTCTGTCTTAAGAAACCACTTTCTTTGCTCATCCTTAAGAAGCAGCACTTTATATATTCACATTTGATCGTGAAATCACAACAATTTAATACCATATTCAGGCTCCACATCTAATTCTAGTTCTCTTGCTATTTCCACAACATTTGCCATTTCTTCCTCCACAGAAGTCTTGAACTTCTCACAGTCATCCAAGAGGGTTAGAATTAATTTCTTCCAAACTCCTGTTAATGCTGATATTTCGACTTCTTACCATGAGTCAAAATGTTTTTAATCACATCTAGAATGATGAATCCTTTCCAGAAGGTTTATAATTTACTTTGCCCAGATCTATCAGAGGAATCACTATCAAAGACTTAGCCTCATAGAAATTAAAATTGCCCCTTGATTCATGAGACGCAGAATGGATGCTGTGTTTTCAGGCATAAAAACCATATTAATCTCTTTGTACATCTGCATCAGAACTTTTGGATGACTAGCTACATTGTCAAAGAGCAGTAATATTTTGAAAATTTTTTTTTTCTGAGTGGTAGGTTTCTACAGTGAGCTTAAAATATTCAGTAAAGCATTCTATAAACAGGTGTGCTGTCATCCAGGCTTTTTTGTTACATTTAAAGAGCACAGGCAGAGTAGAATTGGCATAATTCTTAAGAACCCTAGAAATTTTAGAATAGTAAATAAGCATTTACTTCAACTTAAAGTCAACAGCTGTATTAGCCCCTGACAAGAGTCGACCTGTTCTTTGAAGTTTGAAATGAAGCATTGACTTCTCATCTCTAGCTATGAATGTTCTTATGGCATCTCATTCCAATATAAGGCTATGTCATCAATATTAAAAACCTATTGTTTAGTGTCATCAACTTCATCAATGCTATTAGCTGGATTTTCTGAATAACTTGCTGCATAAGCACTTGCTGTCTCACCTTGTGTTAGATAAGCAGTCTGTTCTCAGTTCTTGGGGTGCTCAGGCAGAAGAATGAACAGACATGCTGAAAGGGAGGTAAGCACACGGTGAAGTTTACTGAGCAGAGTGAGACATATTTGCAAAAGATGGTGAATGAGCCCCCTGTTGTAACAGGAGGACCCTGATTACGGTCTGTGGTCCTGTTTTACATTACCTAGGCTGGGCCTTCCCTATAGTTTAAACGTCACTGTGAAACCACTTTGATGTACAGTTGGGAGTTATATAACCTAAATCTTACTGCACATGTGATCACCCAGGAGCCTCTTTGAAAGCCTATGGGGGAGCCAATCAACCGCAATGTGGATTTAAGCTAATGACATGATAATTAGCCTTAGGTCACTTTCCAGACTCTATTATGCCTGCGTGCTTGGCCCGTGGGATGAGGAATGCTCTGAATTCTTTTGCTGTTGGAGCACTAAATTCTGACTAGCAGATTGGCAGGATGTTCTCTCTCTCTCCTCAGATGCCGTAATTACTTACAGTGCCTCCCTTTGTCAACAAGAGAGCTGGAGGTCCCTCTCAATCTACCTAACACTTGTACTTTTATATTATGAAGATGCTTCTTTCCTTAAACCTCATGAAAGAAGCTTTGCTTCAGACTTTTTTTTGTGGAGCTTTCTCACCCCTCTCAGTATTCATAGAATTGGATAGAATTAGGACCTTACTCTAGATTAGGCTTTAGCTTAAGTGAATGTTGTGGCTGGTTTGATCTTCTATCCAAAACACTAAAATTTTCTCCATATCAGCAATAAGACTGTTCTGATATTTTATTATTCATGTGTTCACTGGAATAGCCCTTTTGATGTCCTTTAAGACCTTTTTCTTTGCATTCACGACTTAGATAACTGGTGCAAGAGACTCAGCTTTCAGCCTGTCTCAGCTTTCACCATGTCTTTCTCACTAAGCTAATCATTTCTAGCTTTTGATTTAACGCGAGAGATGTAATACTCTTCCTTTCACCTGAACACTTAGAGGCCATTGTAGGGTGATTAATGGCCCTAATTTCAATATTGTTTTGCCTTGGGAAATATGGATATAACATCAAGGAAGAGAGATGGGGAAGACCTGGTTGGTGGAGCAGTCAGAACACAACATTTATTGATTAAGTTCATGGTCTTACATAGCTGAAGATCATGACGCCCAAAACAATTACAATAGTAACCTCAAAGGTCACTGATTATACATCACAATAATAATGAAAAAGTTTAAAATATTGTCAGAATTAACAAAATGTGACATGGAATGAGTCCATGCTGTTGGAAAAATGGTGGTAGTAGACTTTCTGGATACAGAGTTGCCACCAACCTTCAGTTTATAAAAATGGCAATAGCTATGAAGTGCAAGAAAGCGAAGCACATTAAAATGAGCTGTGCCTATATTTTCTTTTACAAGTTTGTGGAAGCTGCACCAATTCTTTGAATGCTTAATGTGCTCAACTTTAAATTCTTTTGGCAAGAACTAGCTTTACCTTGTTTGTTTACAACATCACCAAGAATGTGCTGAGTAAGTTGTAGGCATGCTATTGCCAACAATTTCTTGTCAAATAGAACCTAGATTCTTGTATATTCACATATTAGTATCCAAAAAATGTGTTTATATAAAATGCTAAAATGGATCTAGAGTAATTCTATTTTTCCTTCATATGAGCTATTTTACTGAGTCACTGAACCATAGTGTTTGCTTCAAAAACAAACTTTCATTTGAATCAATGTTAGGCACAAATTTCAGAAGCTCAATTGAAAGTCATGAAAAGTAAATCACAATAGTAAGTAGACATTAATGTGAAACCAGCTGACTACCCAAAGCAAACAATTGACATTATTACAATACAGACTTACGGGCTGAGAAAACGATTGGGAGTTGCTATTAAATGCTAGATCTATTTCATGAAGTCTTAATGTTATTGAATATTTGCAGTCTCTTTCAATATACCTTGCACTTTTTTTTTTGTCTAATGCTAGGAGAGTCAGGTATCTCTGTGACCTTACTTTAATTTGATTTAAGCATCAATACAAAAGCTTCATAGGCACATTGTGAAGAAAAGTGATTTATTTTTTCATTATTACTTCTGGGAATTATGGGGCATCCTAGACATAAATTCCAATGAAAGCCCCATTCAATTGCACAGTAACAAAAAGAAAAGTCAATTCTAGAGACAAAACCTGGAATAGTAAAGTAAGGATGAAATTAGATCACATGTATCCATTAAATTATCACTTGCAATGTAGAATTTTATCTGTAGATTTCTGTCTGTACTTATTTTTTGTATATTTGTTTAACTTTAACTTTGGAAAGTTTAGTAAATTTATGTTTTATAGTGACTCCTATAAAGCAATATTTTGTGATGTAATTCTTAGTAATCTACATTTATTCCAAAAATTGTTTTTAATAAAATTTAACAAAATGGTCACATTTTTGATGAGGCATTTTGACTAACTACCTTATTGCTACAACTTTCATTTCTGGCATTTCGCTATTATAACTGTTATGCCCATGCATGAGATTAACCTGACACCATTTTGTAAGTCAGCTACATTTCTTTAATACCAAAGTTATGGACTTTCCTCCTAAACCCCTCTAACATTTTTTTCAAATGAATGTCCTCTCAAGATCATGGGGAAGAGAATATTTAGAACCATTACAGATCAGATCAAATGAAGCAGAAAGATGCAGAAATCATGACTTTTATAAAAACTGCTCCAAATGCTTTATCCCCATGCCAATCAGCAAATCGTGTTATTCTTATAGTCTTGACATCAAATGCTTATATATAGTTTTGCTAAAGAGTAACCCAGAATGATAAATTACATATTTTTCATATACTTTCTTTAATAAATGAGAGAAAGGTAAACTAAAAGAGATCATTTCTGTAGAAAAGTATTTGAAATTATTGGCATTATTTCGCCCTATTATTGATGTGTATTGGTAAATGATATATTATCTTTTCCTCTTTTAAACAGTGAGTTGACTTAGATATTTACCTGATACATATTTGAGATCTTAATGTGTCCTAGACCTTGTGCATTGAGCTTTGGTTACAAAGATGGAGGACACATTTGTTCCTGGCCTAGCAGGAGATGGTACTATATAAATAAATAACTAATATCTATTCATTCATGAAGAATAGGGATTGAGTTCCTTCCAAATCAGGCACTGTATATTTGTTTAACTTTAACTTTAATGCCTTGTATCATTCAAGGCACTGGAAATACAGCAATGAACAAGGCAGAGAAAGGCCCTAACTCCAGGGATTATATTTTAGTGTGATGAAACACCTAACAAATAAGCAGAAATAAATTTTAAGTATCCTTTTAGTGTGGGCAATATTTTGACTGATAACTGAATGATAGGAAAAAGCCAGCCAAGTTAACTTTCAGGAGAAGAGTACCATAATGAAGCCTCAGTTAGTACAAAGGATCTAAGGGAAGAATAAACCCAGGGTGTTCGAGGAAGGGATTTTCTATGTCTCGGGTAGAGCAGGTGTGATGGTTAATTGTAAGTGTAAAGTTGACCAGATTAAGGAATACCTAGAAAACTAGCACAACATTGCTTCTGGGAGTGTCTGTGAGGATGTTACATGAGGAGATTGTTGTGTGAATCAGTAGATTGAGTTGGGAAGATCTGCCCTCAGTGTGGACAGGCACCATTCAATCTGCTGGGGGCCTGGATAGAACAAAAAAGGCAGAGAAAAGGCAATTTCCCTCTCTCTCCTGGAGCTAGAGCACCCTTTTTCTCCTGCCCTTGGACATCAGAACCTCAGGCTCTCTGGCCTTTGGACTCCAGAACTTGCACTAGTATCCACGACTTGAATTTTCATTATACTTGCACCAGATGGTCTGTCGTGGGACTTCTCAGCCTCCATAATCCAGTGAGCCAATGTTCCTAATAAATCCCCTCTCATCTATCTATTAGTATCTGTCTAATATTGGTTCTGACTCTCCGGAGAACTCTAAAACACAGGCGATGGTGAAATAAAGTGGGGGAAGTTGGCAAGGGGCACATCAGGAAGACTGAAAAATTTTAATCCACCTTCAAGTGGAAGCTTAATAGGCACTTTAAAACAGAAAGTAAAATGATTGGTTTACATTTTACAATGGTGATTCTGGCGGCTCGTTAAGAAAGTATGAGAAGAGAAAGTATGACAAGAGAAAAAGCAGACAACTTTTACAATTATCCAGGCAAGATGTAACAGAGTTTGGATAATGATAAACTTTAGAAGTAGATGGATTTCGTATGTTTTGCTCATTGAGAAGATGAGGGTGCGTAACGTAAAAGGAAAGTTTAAAAAATCATGTTTTTAAACACTGGTGATTAGTAAGGCAGGATCAATTAATGCTATATTAGGAAAATGAAAACATTTCCTAGAGAACATGACAACTGGACTATTGGAAATTCAACAGTGACAGCAAAAAATGGTATATAAAAATCATACATACAGGACAGAGCCAAAGATGTAGATGTCACGCTTAGATAATTCTGGGGGCTCCTGTGCAATTGAAAAAAAAGAAGTAGAGGAAAATGACACAAACAATACAATCAGAACCAGATGATGATTATGATTATGTTTAGATAAATGCTATGGGAACTAGTAATATAAGGGACATATATTTAAGGTTATTAAAATAATACATTTTAAAATACTGTGAGTTTTTCTATAATTATTTCTAATTTTCAAATTCTTTTTAAAATATATATTGTCTGTAATATTGTGAAATATATATTTGGTTTTCCACCCCACTTCCAGGTATACATGTCCTAAAATCCTTACAAATGCCAAAGTGGTGTCTTTTGTATGCTAATGAGTTGACTAATGGCTGGCACTGTCTAGGTAGTTTCAGGATAGGGGCTGTCACCAGAAAGACCAAGACAGGATTAGAAGTTTGGAAATTACAGCCCACTCCAACCTCTGGGAAGAGGATAGGGACTGAAGGTTAAGTAGATCACCAATGGCCAATGGTTGAATCAATCATGCCTACATAATAATGCCTCTGTAAAATTAAAGAACAGGGTTCGGGGAGCTTCTGGATAGCTGAATACATGGATGTTCCTGGAAGGTGCTTTGTGTAGGAATTAGAAATCTTCATGCCCATTCTCACATGCCTTGCCTTATGCATCTTTTGATCTGTATTCTTTGTAATATCCTTTATAATAAACAAGTAAATGTATGTCTTTCCCTGAGCTTTGTGATCCCTCCTAGCAAATTAATCAAACTCAAAGAGGTGGGTGGGTGATCCCTGATTTATAGCCAGATGGTCACAAGCACAGGTCAAACGACCTTGGGATTGGCATCTGAAGGGGAGGCAGTCTTGGGAATTGAGCCCTCAATCTGTGGGATCTCACACTATCTCCACGTAGATAGTGTCAGAATAGAAGAGAATTAGAGGATACCTAGCTTGTGTCTGCTGCAGAATTTACTGCTTGTTCATTGATGGGGAAAAATTCCCACACATCTGGTCGCTGAAGTCTCTTGTGTTGATTATTGTTAAGTGAGAGAACAGAAAAAAGCACTCTGAGTCTGTGAGGTATTTGGTATTTACCCACTCTTATGATCACATTGAATCACACTGTGAACTAGAGCAAGAAAAAAATGGCATTGTCTTTCCTTACGGAGCCCAGCAAAAGGGAAACTGTCACGGAGGTTGACAAAACTTTATACATTTTTGGGCAAAATTTGACTGAAAGGATCTGTATCAGGGGACTCAAAGGGGGATATGGTTTCACTGTATGATGTTAGCTGCAAAGCAGCATGATTAGGGATATTTTGTTACCACTTTGTTGTTTATTTTCTGTCTACTCCACCCCCCGACATGTGGTTGCTACTCAATATGCTTGTTAAATATATTTGTCTGACAAGAATGAAGAGGAAGAAAAAATGGTTTCATTTGCAGAAATTATGTGAAAGATAATCCTCAGTTGTCTTCCAGATTAATGTGTTGACTGTGTATGAGTCACTGGAGAGCCTGAAACAAGGTATTTTTGGGGGCTACCCATATATTTCTGATTCAGTGATATTGGAGTGGATCAGACTTCAGATGTTTCATGTTCTGCTACTGAGGCATATCATCCTGGACACCAGAGACCGAAGCAGAGTGGGACTAATCAATGAGGATAGAATCGGAAATTGGATTTAACAAGTAAAAATGAAAATATCCATTTTCTTACAAGGACTTTAGTCCTTGGAAACTGGAAAGGAAAAATGTTATTTCTAATTCTCATAAACTTACATGCACAGAACTCGTGAAGGCCAATGATAGTCTGGGTCTCTGTTGGTTGTCCCACAGTTCAGAGCACTCTGCAGGTTGGCTCATCAGAGCAGGCTACGTTCGGATGGTGATTTGCAGCTCAATCAATGGAAATTTGAAAGAAAGCTTAGATATCATCCCAGAAAGATTTAGGAACTTGCCCTGCCATGCTAGTAATTATTGGCAATGTTGGGACTAGGCTCAGCTTATGTAACTCAATATAACTGTTGGAGTATGAATTAACACAACTTTTATTGCCTGCACTGCTCTCCGCTTCATGCCACAATACTGGCTTGTAAATTCCTCTGTACACACATTACACTACCTCACAGCCTTTTACTTTGGTTCCCGCTATCCCCACTCCCCAAAATTCCCTCCACTAGTCATCTTCATAGCTAACTACTACTCATTCATTGGCAGCGTAGCCAAGATGTTTCCTTCTCCAGGGATCCTTACCTGACAACAATCACATCTGACAGGGTAGGTGCTCACAATCTCTATGTAACTTCCTGAAACTTCCTGAGCATACCTCTAGCATCAGGGTATATGTATGTATATAATGAGCTTCCTCACTAAACTCTCAGTTTCTATGTGATTATTGTATTGGCCATTCTCAATCTGGAACTTAATATAGTTCTTAACACATAGAAAGTGATCAATGATTTATTATTATTATTACTGTGTGTGTGTGTGTGTGTGCGCGCGCGTGCACGTGTAAACTAATTTGAGCCCTACCCTTTACCCTTTGATTTTTTTCATGGATCTTCATGCCTGAAATGTAAAATTTTTTGCCAGTTGCATTTTCAGGGAAAAGAATAGCAGCAATAACAGTGACAACTTGAAGTTGAAGAAGTAGCACTTTACAGAGTCTCCATTTGGCTTATAAAGATACTGCAAACTCTTTTTTTTTTTCCTCTCTGTATGTCATAGAAATTGACCGGAGAGCAATGCATTTTCATTATACTCAATATGCTTTGATGTTTGAGACTTTTAACCAATGGCAATTAGAAAGATAAACAACTTTTATGTCAACCAAAATGAAAGAAAACATACCAGTTTGTCGATTTGTTGCAAGAGGCTTTAATGAGACCATGCTCCTTAATCATCTGCTGGTTCTGAGAGAGGAAGGGCAATCTATGCCATTTTGATGTTCTGACTGGGCAATTTACTGTACTTTATTCCCTACTTGTGAAACTGAATACTTTTGTCCTGTGCTTATGCAGCACTTTGTAGCATCTGGTGCTTGTCAGAGTCAATGTTTAGTTTCTGTTCCCTATTCTCCTCTCTTTAAAGTGATCATCACCAGTAAAATAACAGATTACTCAGGGTTACTGTGCAGCTAATCAAAGGGAGGTAGATAGTTAGTATTGCCTGGAAATGATATTTGCACAAAGAGTTTTCTTAGTATGTTTTCCATAGAATATTACTTAACAGAAAAGTTGACTCATTACAGCAGTAGCAACAATTTATAAAGGGTTTTTTAGAATAATTGTAACCATACGTTGTTTTAGTTTCATGATGGCTAGTATGTTTCCCAGTATCTCTTTTTGATATAACAAAATTGCAATTTTTTGAGACTTAAAAAATCCTCTATGTTGATATTTTATAAGGGAAATAGAAACAAAATGTACTATTTTAAATATTGTTAAACAGCTGAAGAATGCCCTATTTTGTGTTCATAAGCTGAAATTTTATGTATGAATATAATACATTGAAAGGTTTAATAACATTTTATTAATAGACATACGATTGCTGCCTGTCAGAGTAGCATAAAAAGAAACAACAATGCTTTTGGGGTTACCTTAGTGATCTTCATCCCCATAGCTAATTATTCAAGTATTATAGCATTTAATCTTCTCTTTCCTTAACAACACCATCCTCAACGAAACAGATATGATTTTACTGAAATATACATCCAACTTCTGCCCTATATACAAGCTGTCTTCATCCAATGCTCCACAAAGTACCAGCATATTTACTTACTTTTTAAGGCATCTTTATTGAGATATAATTTATAAGCCATAAAATGGCTATAATCACTTAAAGTATTAATATATATTTCAATGGTTTTTAGTACATACACAGAGTTGTGCAACCATCACCACAAACTAAATTGAGAATATTTTTATCACCCCTTCCCCTAAAAGGTACCCATTAGTTTTTACTCCCCATCAAAACCCCCCACCCCACAGCCTGTGGCATTTACTAATTATTTCTGTTCTTGTAGCTTTGCCTAGTCTGGAAATTTTACATAAATATATTCCTATACCATATGATTTTTTAATCTGACTTCTTTTACTTAGCATAATGTTTTGGAGCACATCTGTAATATTACATGTATTAATACTTAATTTTTATTGCTAAATAATATTCCATTGTATAGATATACAACATCAAATTTATCCATTCATCAGTTTTTGGACATTTGAGTTGTTTCCATATTTAGACTATTATGAATAATGCTGATATGAACATTCATATTCAAGTTTTTGTTTACATGTATGCATTTCTCTTGCATGCATACTTAGAAGTCCAAATAGTTGGTTATATGATAACTCTATGTTTAATATGTTGAGAAACTTCCAAACTGACATTTTCCATTCCCACTTGAAATGTAGGCAGGTATTAATTTTTTCCATATTATCATCAGTACTTTTCATTATCTGTCCTTTTGATTTATAGTCATCTTAATGTGTGAAGTGCTATGTTATTGTGGTTTTGATTTGGGTTATCTAATTACTAATGAGGTTAAGCATATTTTCATATGCCTATTGGTAATTTGTATATCTTTGGAGAATGTTTATTTAAAATTTTTCTTTATATTTTCCTTAATTTTCTTAATAATTTTCTTACTATTCTCTAACAATAATAATTCTTTTTTATTATTAAGTTTGAAAATGGTTTTTGTATTTATTCTGGATAAAAGCCCCTTGTCAAATACAGAATTTAGAAATTTTTCCCCCACTTTATGGTTTAACTTTTTATTTGCTTGTTGGTGTCCTTTGAAGCACAAAGGATATATTGTTGGTGAAATCTAAATTACCGGTTTATTTCTATTGCTTGGATTTTGGTGTCCTATCTAAGAAATCACTGCCTAATTCAAGTTCACAATGATTTATTCCTACATTTTCTTTTATGAGTTTATACTTTTAGCTCTTTTATTTCATTCACGAACCATTTTGAGTTAACTTTTGAATATGGCTTGAGGATGAAGTCCAACTTAGTTCTTTCGCTTGTGCATATCCAGTTATCCTGGTGCTATTTGTTGTAAAAAATTCTGTCCCCATTGAATTGTCTTGGCATCCTTGTCAAAATCAGGTAACCATAAATGTAAGGGATTATTTCTAAAACCTCACTTTTATTTCATTTTTTTCGTGTCTATTCTAAAGCTTGCACCATGCTGCCTTGATTACTGCACTGAGAACTAAATTGTGAAATTGAAGCATGAGTCTTCCAATCACATTCCCTCCTTTCAAGACTGTTTTGTTTGCTCTGAGTCCTTTGTATTATGTCATCTTGCCAATTTCTGATACAAAAAGAAAAAAAAAAAGAAAAAGGGAAGCTTGCTGACATATTGGCTGGTAGGAATTGTATTAAATCTGTGGTTCAATTTGGAGAGCATTGTCATCTTAACAATATTAAATCATTTGATCTGTGACCAAGGGATAACTTTCATTTTATTTAGGTCTTCTCTAATATTGTTCAACATTTAAAATTTCACTGTGAATGGATATTGTACTTTTTAAAAGTTCATTCCCAAGGAATTTATTTTTTTTTGATGTTGCTGTGAATGAAATATTCTTAATTATATTTCACATTGTTCATTGTTAGTGTGCAGAAATATGATTTATTTTTACACATTGATACATCTATTACTGAAAGTTTTTTATTGAAAATTTCAGTTATTATTCATGAATTATCTATTCCTCCTTTAATTTCTATCCATTTTTGCTTCATGTATTTTTGTGCTGGGTTTCTTCAAATAAGTACATAATACTTGTGGTTTCCTGATGCATTGATACTGTTATAATATATCCCTATTTGTCTCTGGATCAAGTTTTATCTTAAAGAATATTTCATTTTTTTCAGTGTAGCTACTACTACTCTCTTTTGCTTTTTTGATTACTGTTGGAGTATTATATTTTTACCCATTCTGTTACTTTGAACCTATTTGTGTCTTTAAATCTAACATATATCTCTTGTAGAGAACCTACCATATACAGTAGGATCATTTCTTTTTATATCAATTTTATTAATTTCTACTTCTCTTCCTTTGGTTGGAAGCTTTAATCAATCAATTAATATATAAAGAAATTATAACAAATAGTGTATGATTTACTTCTACCACTTTATTATTTATATTTTATAATCTTAATGTATTTTCTATTTTTATATTTCTCATTACTGCCTTTTTTATGTTAAATATATAAATTCTAATGTATCATTTTGATTCCATTTTATTATAGTTTTAAAAATTAATTATCTTAGTGGTTGGCCTAGGGATTACAACAACTGTCTTCATTTAAAACAATATTTTTCAAATTCCTATAAACTTAATTTCAATAATATGCAAAAACTTCTATGTAATATAACCCTTTCCCTTCCCCTTCTCATGGAGTACTGTTGTTAAATTACCTATTAATACATTGTAGTCCCATCTGTATTAGACAGGATTCACCAGAGAAACAGAATCTGTAGGAGACACGTATCTCCTATTATCTCCTATTTTAGCGTCTGTTAGTGTGTGTGTGCGTGTGTGTGTATGTGTAAAGAGAAAGAGAGAGAGTGCACGCACAAGAGAAAGAGGGATGTTTATGTGTGTGTGGGTATGTGTATGTGTGTATAAAGAGATTCATACTAAAGTATTAGCTCACACAGTCATGAAGACTGAGAAGTCTCACAATCTACCATCTACAAGCTGGAAACCCTGGAAAACTGGTTCAAAAGACTCAAAGCCAGGAAGAAGATGATGGAGATCCGTCTGGGTCTGAAGACCTGAGAAATAGGAGTTCCAAGGGCAAGAGAAGTTCAATGTCCCATTTCAAACAGTCAGGCCATTAATTCAACTTTCCTCTACTGTTCTTCTACTCAGATCCTCAAGGGCTTGTTTGAGGTGCACCCACATAGTAAGGGCCATCTACTTTACTTATTCCATCGTTTCACAAGATAATATCTCCCAGAAACACCCTCATAGATAAATTCAGAAGTAATATTTAAGCAGCTATTTGAGAATCTCATGACCAAGTCATGTTGACATTTAAAATTTTTCATCACAGTATTCAAAGAAGTTTATAATCATTGCATTATGTAATATTTTAAAAATAAAATAGAAGAAAACATTTCCAAAGAATACATTGTACTAACTTTTAATCTACCTACATAGTTGCCTTTACCTGAGTTCTTCATTGCCTTTTCTGTATTCAAGTTACTGTCCAGTACTCTTTTATTTAAACATGAGTGCTTTCCTTTAAATAGGTTTTATAGGGAAAGTCTACTAGCAATGAATTCTTCTTTTTGTTTATCTGGAAATTTCTTAATTTCTTCTTCATTTTTAAAGGTTAGACTTACTGGTCATACAATTATTGGTTGACTACCTTTTTCATTCCTTTGAACATGTATTCCCAGTGCCTCCTGGCATCCATTGTTTCTGATGGGAAGTCAACTGTTAATTTGATTGAATATCCCATATATGTGACGAGTACAGGAGTTTTTGTTTGTCCTGTTTCATTTTTTTGTTTTTTGTTTGTTTCCTGCTTTTGAGATTCCTCTTTTTGCTGTGACTTTTAATAGCTTGACCATGATGTGTCTAAATCTTGGGGTGGATCTCTTTGAGTTTATCCTATTTGAGCTCATGAAGCTTTTTGGTTGTATAGATTAATGTTTTTCATCAAATTTAGGTATTTTCAGCCATTATATTTTTACATAACATTTCTAGTTATTTCTCTCTCTCTCCTCTCAAGCTGAGACTTACACTATGCATTTGTGAGTACAGGTGATAGTGTCCCACATCTCTGAGGATCTTTTCATCTTCTTGACTATTTTTTTCTTTCGGTATGTTATTCTGGATTATCTCAATTGCCCTGTCTTCATATTCGTGGATTCTTTCTTCTGCCACCTCCAAATAACTTTTGGACCTCTTCAGTGAATTTTTAATACCACTATTGTGCTTTTAAAATTCAGGGTTTTATTTAACTCCTTCCTTTTTCACTTTAATAATTTCAATCTTTTTATTCTTAGTCTGTATTTGGTGAGACATAATTTACAAACTTATTCTTAATTTTCTAAATAAGTTTTCTTTAGTTCATTTAACATATTTAAAATAATTTTAAATTTTTGTCTGATAAATCCATCTTCTCATTATTTTCCGGTCTTTTGCTAAAGGTTTTCTTGGTATTTTTCTAAATATATTTCCAGATTGATTTAATAACTATGAAAATCTTTAAAAAGGTATATAATTGACTGAGATTGACCTACACATTTGCTTTCTTAAAAAACATGTCTACTTTTTTTCTTAAGCCTAACACACTCAATGACTAGAACAAAAACCAGTCATTTTTTTTGTAGAATTGTTATGAAAGATTAAAATTATTTAAACATTGAATTTTTGATAAAATTCAATTGAACATGCTTACATCACAACCTAATTTGTGTTTGTGGTTTGGGGGGAGTGGTGCTTAAAAATTGGTTCTGTTTATTTACCAGCTATAAGACCATTCATGTTTTATAGTTAAAATTAGTCAGTTTTGGCAAGTTGTATTTTTGAGAAATGTATGTATTACATCTAAATTTTCAGATTTAATGTTATAAAGTTTTCATTGACATAAACCCCAGCAATTATAATATGTTCCTTTTATTTATTCCTAATGTTGTCTCTGCATACATTCTCTATTTCCTTTATTAATCTCGCCAAGGGATTATTCATTTTATTAGTGAAATCAGAGAAATGTTTATCTTTGTTGAGCTTTGATTTCTGGCTTTCTCTGTAATAATATTTTTATTTATAATTTTAACTAGTAATTCATACCTTCCAATTTGTTTGGTTTTATTATGAGTATTTTTTTCTAAGATTTTTTAAGTTGGAGGCTCAGTTTATTAATTTTGAGCCATTCTTACTTCCTAATATAAGGCGTTTATAAATCTCATATTTCCTTGAATACTTCTTGTGGTAGACAGAATAATGGTACAAAAAATGTATCTATATTCTAATTCCCAGTACCTGTGAATATGCTATCATACATTACAAAATGAACTTCACAGGTCTGATTAAATTGCAGACCTTTAGCTAGGAAGATCTTTCTGTATTTTCTGGATTGACCCAATGTAAGTGCAAGGGTGTATATGCGGAAGACAGAAGCAGAGAATCAGAGAGATTTGAAGGTGCTATACTTTTGGCTTTGAAAATGAAGGAAGGGGCCACACACCAAAGAATGCAAGTGGCCTCTGGAAACTGGATTAGCTCAAGAAAAAAGTTTCTTTCTTAGAACATCTAGAAAGAATGCAACTCTGCTGATCCTTTGATTTTATTTTGTTAAAGACAATTTTAGAATTCTGATCTCCAGGATGGTAAGATAATGCATGTATGATTTTAGCCACTAAATTTGTGGTAATTTCTTACAGCAGCAATAGGGTACTAAGGTATTATATTTGCTACGTCCAAAATTGTATAATTTTACCAATTATCACTTTAAAATATTTTAGAATATCCATTAAAATGTCTTCTTTCATCATAAGTTATTAGAGGTTCATTTTTTTCTTTGTAATTTAATATCAAAATGAATGATATTTTTTAAACTTAATTAGATTATGGTTAGATAATATGGTCTGTGTGACACTAGTTTTATAACACATGCAGTCTAGTAAAGTATTTTATCATTTATTATGAATTTAGTGTTTGATCCAATGGACATATGTAAAATATTGGACTGTAAGATAGGAAAGATGGAATGTTACATAAACTAGAAATACATTGAATTCTTAATTTTTGATACTTCTATTTCCTGTATCTTTGTTGATCTTTTTAAATTATCTTTTTGTTCAAACAATTGCCGAAAGAGTTTGCTTAACTCTTTTCATATAATTATTTTCTGTGTGTAGTTTTTTGTTTGTGTTTCACCTCTATTTATAGAGTATTAATTAGGCACAAACATTTTTAGAGCTGTTGTATCTTCCTAATAAATTAAAGTTTTAATAATTTTATACCAACCTTTTTTTCTTATTATTTTTCCCATTATAATTCTTCATTACAATTCTCTCTCATTAGTAACCTCAGCAATACATTTTAAAAGTGTTTTCTTGTATTTCAGTGTCTGATTTTTAATTTCATGTGGAATGGACACATAGTAATGAAATGAAAATTCTTATTTTTGACTTGCATTCTGATAATCTAAATTTATTTCATTTTTCTAAGTGTAAGTAAATTAAAAGAAAAAAATAGCAAAACATAAACAAAAGCTGTTTTTTTTATTGACAAAAATCCCGAAATAATTTGAAAATATTATTGCAGGTAAAATGATCAGTTCCTGTCTCATTTCACTTAAAAACATTATGATTTCATTCACTATCCATATTGCAAAAATGACCATACAGAAAAAATTTTGCTTCTGTTTTGAATGTATACAGTAAAGCAAACAAAATAATTTTAATTCACAGCGATTTTTTTAAAGAATAAAAAATTCTCTGCTGTTTCTAGAGCAAGTCACAAAGCAAGCAAAGATCAATTTACAATGTTGATAAAGCAATCCTGTACACATTCACTGGGAGAAGCAGAGCACTAGTCAATGATGGGTAAATTTTTTGTTTTAAAAATATGGGATTAATTTGCAATAAGCCTCAGTGTATTAATGGAAGCCTCATTTCATAGGAGAATCAAAGACCAGATTTTCGTGGGATTATAGAAAAAGGGCTGAGAATTTGGTTTTTTAGACAAGTCAAATGAGTTGAAGTATACATTCGTTGTTATCAAAAAAGAAAAGATTAAAAAATTAAAAATATCAAAAAAAGATTGTACAAATCCCGTTTAATGCAAGTTACAAAATTTTAACCAGAAATGTGTATTCAGGATTCAGAGATAATATCATAAAAGTGAAATTGAAAAGCCAGATGCCCACACAGTTAGGATTCTAGTCAGTGTTTAATATAAAATCAGCAGGAACCATTATCCATTTGGATCAAAGTAACTGAACTTGCTGTGTGTGATCTCGACAATTTGCTTAGATAAGTTCTCACAGAACTGTGCTTCTTTTTAAAATCAAGTATGCTAAATTTTCTGATAACATTCAATGTGTGAAATATATGGCCTTTCTTTACCTGGAAAGGAGTATACTATGGAGATCAAAACAAACAAAAACTCTCACCAATATAAATGGAACTGTTCTAAGTGTACCATTACAAATCTGGCTCACACAAATAGGAAAAAGAAATAATAGATGGTTAGAAGGGCTTTAGGATTTCATGCCCCAAAGGTTTTTAACACATGATTTTGAATAATCTGTGGAGGTAGACATTTTCCCTCAGTTACTGACCCCTGACTTAGATCTTCAGGAAATGTGAGACTTTCTCAATATTATGGTGATATTCAGACAGCAAAGAGTTCAGCATTCAGTCCTGCTGCCAATTAATGTCAGCAGACAATCCAAAGTTCAGGCACAGTGCAACAAGAGCTTTCTAAAATATGCTCTGTGTATTGACAGAAGATTTCTAGAGCTCCCAAGTGCAAACCCAGTACTACCTCTGCCATTGCAAATCTCTGATTGAAGCCACTATGGGTCCCTGTAATGTTGATCCTGGGGAATTCCTAGTCCTAGAAACATGCTGATAAATGTCCACAATGGAATGAAGATGTAGCTACTCTCAACTTGTAGTTATATCAGAGAAAATGTAGAATGTTATGTCTCATAGTAGATTCATGTATCTCCTGGAAATAATATTGCAATCATTACTCTAATGGGAAACTATATATAATTTTGACCTCTGCAAAGTAAATGTTGTCTTATTTTGAAGTAGAATCTATGTTATAAAGAAAAGCACATTAATTTTGGAGTCAGAGAAAGCTGAAATAAAACCCAGCTCAGGTACTTTTTAGCAAATTGACTTTAGGCAATTTGGCTGATTTCTGATTCTCAGTTTCTGTATCTGTGAAATGAGCATAATTTGCCTTGTGCATTCAGCTTAGCATCAATAACATTAATTGCTAATGAATAGTATTACTTATTGTTATCACCCTAAATTCTTCTTTTGGCAATTTACGGGGAACAGTGAGATAGATTTCTTGTGGTTAAAAAGCTATAGTACTGGGCAGTGAAACCTATGCTTTAGAAAATATAGAATACAACTGAGTTTTCAAGTGATATAAGCTACTTCTTTCCATTATTCTCCTTGCATGAATAAGATAGTTTCTGTGTTTAGACAGAAACAAACAAGAGCACGTTCAGTTTAGGAGCCACCATGGAGAACCTGGGCGTTTGTCAATATTAGGTTAAGAAATTGAAACTGGAAGTTCTGAAAATAACATCTGGAGCTGAGAATACATAATAGGATTGAGCAGTAAGTCAAACCATAGGCACAAATAAAAAATGAGGAAATGGGCAGACTTCAAATATAAAAATGCTTAACACTTATGGACAAAAACCTCATGAATGAAGCTGGGTATTATAAAGCACTATGAAGTTTTCCTTAAACATATGATATTCCCTCCCTTTCCTTCCCCTTCCTTCCTCTTCTTTCTTGGTTTGTTTGGGCTACTATAATATAATATCACTGAATGAGTTGCTCTCAACAGCAAAAATTTATTTTTCATGGCCTGGAGGCTAGGAAGCCTAAGATCAAAGACACAGTCAACTCAGTATCTAATGAGGGCATACTGTCTAGTTCATAGATGACAGCGTGTCTCTGTGACCTTAAATGGTGGAAGGGGCAAAGCAGCTATTTTGGGTCTCTTTTATAAGGGTGCTAACCCCATTCATGAGGGCTCAACCCTCATGATCTAATTAACTGTCAAAAGCCCCACCTGATACTATCACATTGGGCATTTGATTTCCATATATAAATTTCAGAATAACCCAAACATTATAACACCCCCCCATTCCCCTCCCACCCTTCCATTTTCCTTCCCTTCCTTCCTCCTTTTCTCTTCATTATAGTATCAATAAAAAGTAGTTTTATTGCTGATATTCTTTGGAAAATATGTATATGTATATATGTATAAAGCCTCAAACATACAGAAAAGTAGAAAGAAAAATATAAATATATATCTCAAATTATTATTAATATCAAATGGTTGCTAGATATGATTCATCAATTTTTCCTAAAGAATTTTAAATACCATCACATACATCTTGATATTTCACCCTCAAATACTTAAGTATACATTTTTAAAAAATTAGCATGATTACCTATATTTTACACTTAACATTTTAACACTTAATATTAATACCATTTAGCTCATAGTCTATAGGAACACATACCTTATTTTTTCCAACATATTTTTATATACGCTTTGTTCAAATGTTATCAAAAGCTCTGCACTTGTCCTCAAGGCTGCCTCAGAAGAATGAGAACAAATGGTTTGAGGAGGAGGAAAGAGAAGTTCATTACTTTGCTGGCAAAGGAGAGCAATGGTAACATTTCTTTTTTCAAAATCCAAATTCCTGAACATAAGCAGAAATACAAAGCTTTTAAAGGGAGGGCCCGCAGTTCTAGACTATTGTCTTTAGCGGTTCTAATCGTCCCATCATCTCTGCCGAAGACGAATCCTGTGACCTCCGCCCACCTGGGCCCACTTGGGAGGCTGGCACTGGCCTGGGATGACTGAGCTTTCTCCTGTAACAGAAAGAACAAAAGACATTTCCCTGTCCCAGCAGACCACTTGCCTAAAGATGAAGGGATGCAGGTCAGGCTGCAGTTACCAAAAAGAGTGGGGGAAGTTTTAAAGAGACGGAAGATATTCTTGCCATTTTCTTTTCCAGGCCATTCCCTCTGTTACACAAACAAGACACAGCCAAGAATTACAGGTTATGTTTTGTTGCTATGTCTCCTAATCCTCTGTCTCCTTTTTATTTCCATGACATTGACTTGTTGAAGAAAGCACCAGTTGACATATAGGTGTTTGACTCAATGCAGTTTAAATACCTTTGCCAACTTTACTTCAGAGGTGATACTTTGTACTACATATAATTTTAAATCAGAAGGCATTAAACCTCCGGCCATCCCACCCTAATTTTGCCATGACTAATCATCAGTTCAAGATAGTAACAACCAGGTTCATCTTTTTTAATGCCTTGCCTCTCAAAAAGATAAAAAAATATGTAGGGTGTTAGCTAGCATGTGAAATATTTGGTTCTCCATTAATTCTTCACTCAAAGATTTCAATATCTCTAAAAGATCCACCCCTGCAGTGGCTAAGCATTTATTTCCAACCCTGTCATTCACGATATATTTATTTTCTGGTATCCTTCATAAAGAAAGCTTTTCCTCATTTATGAAGCTATCTGACTAATGAGCAATGTAGCTTTTATTGGAAAAGAAGGATGAATACTTAATTATTTCTTTTCATTTATAAATTTTTAGAGTAAGGAAGTAAGAAAATGGTTACCTCCAATTGTGGCATTTTTTTTTTCTCTTTTGCTAGCTTGTTTTATCTTGATTTGTTTTGCTCTTTGCTTTTATTTGTTTTGTTGGCTTGCTCTTCCCTTTGATTCTTAGAAGGATATAAGTTTTTTTTTTTTTTTTTTTAAGACAGGATTCTCAAAGAGTAGCTAAGCACCAATTTATAAACTTCCTCTGCTAGTACCTAAAATTTCCCAGGAACTATAAAACTTTCTTTCTCTAATATTTCCAAATATCAAAGTGAAAAAAGTTTTTGGTAATTTTTATACATGATGAATTATTTCCTTTAGGTAACTATAGAAACAATTTAGCAGTACACAGCAGCATTTTATTTAAGTCTAACACAAGGAGAGAAGAAAAAAATACATTGTTTTCAGTGACTAATTATAACTTGAAAAATAACAATAAATATGATTAGCTGATTTGAGATACAGCCAAGGCTTTAATTTAAGGACCTAATGAAATAAAAGAAAGGCGATGAGTAGTCCTGGAATTCTTATTATTGCACATGATTAGAGTCTCAGTTTCACATTTTTTCTAAACGAACTTCTACACGGAAGTCCTCCTTCATCTGAAGTTTTACTTTCTGTGGTTTGCTACCTGTGGTCAACTGTGGTCTGAAAATACTAAATGGAAAATTCCAGAAATAAACAATTCATAAGTTTAAGTGGTTCTGATTAGCATGATGAAATCTCACATCGTCCCACTCTGTCCCTCCCAAGATGTAAATCATCCCTTTGTCCAGTGTATCCACGCTGTACAGACTCAGTCACCTTGGTGACCAGATTGACTGTCACAGTCCGGCAGTGCTTGTGTTCAAGTGACCCTTATTTTACTTAATAATGGCCTCAAAGCACAAGAGTAGTGATGCTGGCACTTTGGATATTCACAGAGATACCACATAGTACTTCCTTTAAGTGAAAAGGTGAAAGTTCTCAACTTAATAAGGAAAGAAAAACGTTGCATTCTGAGGTTACTAAGACCTATGGTAAGAAAGAATCTTCTATCTATGAAATTATGAAGATAAAAGAAATTCATATACAGTATGTATGTATAGAGTTAAGCACTATCTGAGGTTTCAGGTGTTCGCTGAGGGTCCTGGAACATACTCCCCATGGATAAGGGAGGACTATTGTGATGGATTACTAAGAAAAGGAGGTATGATTGTTAAAAATGCCCAGAACTCTATTTCATGCTGCACGATGCTCCTACATCTTTGTCTACTTCTCTTCATAATGCTGCCCTTCACACTTAAAACACACTGACATGTTTTAGATTTCCCTAAATTAACTAATCTTTTTCCAATTATGTTTCCATAAATTATCTCTTTCTAGCTTAAGGACCTTTACAACATTTGCAACCCTGCAACTCTTTTTCCCTTTTCAGATATTTCCACAATCCCTCTTTCACTATCTTTTTACCCGGTTGGTCTGCTCATGCATGATGGCTGAGCTCAAGATAACTAACTCCAAAGAGGGAAATCTTTCCTGATACCTGAGTACAATTCCCCAGCTTTATTAATAGCCTACATTTCTCCTGCAAGTTATTTACCCAGAGCGTGCAATTACATAGTTGTTTGTGCGTTTGAATAATGTATGTCTGCCTTTCCCACTTAACCATCAGTTCTCAGAGGGCGGAATGTGTTGATTTCTCTCCATCATTGTTTTGCAAGAAGCCCAAAAGAGCCTGGTGTATCATAGATAAGTAATAAATGTCTATTCAATATATCAATAAAAACTGATCTTCCATCTCTACCAACAGCTTCTATATTGACTCCTGCTATATATCTTATACTTTATAAAATGAGTGCATGTATTTTATAAGTGCATTTTATACTTCATAAAGTAAGACATCTGTACACAGCAAAATATGTGAAGACTGAGAAGTGAGACTCTGACTTTATATATGTCTGCTTTAGATTCTTTTAAATAAGAAATACATTCTTGTAATTAAAGTAAATGGTAAATAAATCTGATAGAGACATTGAACTAGTTTTTTAGCTGTACTCTAGCATTCTGGGAATCTATCAATTTCTATACATGTGATATACATGATTTCCATTGAATTAAAAGAAGATATTTAGCCAAAGTATTCCTTTATCTTTAATCAAAGCAATCACCTCTCTATATCACTCAGCATTACGTTCACACTCATCCTTACCAATTTATATTTTATTTTGTCATGTATGTATTTTGGTCACATTTAATCCTTTCTGGAACAAGTGAAGATGTGCATAAATACATATATAACACTTTGGAAACAGCATGTAAAGATCTTTTGGCAATTGAAAATCTATACTGAATATTTTCAAATATATAGGTTAAAGCACTGGTTTATTTACTATGTACTAAAAGAGAGTGTGTCTCATAAATCATCACAACCTTGTCAGAGCATTTGAGCAGTTCGACTTTCAGTGTATCTACAAAAGCTTGGGCAGGGAATGCCTGCTGTGTGGTTGCAAAGGGTTACAATGATCTAAAAACAATATTTACATATATTTCTGTACATATCATAAGATTATATAAGGATGCATGGAAGTCAATATCAATATTTGCATCCACTACATTTAAAAATATTATTATCCTTCCTTTTTCTGATGATTCTGTTTGGAACTTAAGCAAAACTTAATTTTATTTGAAGTTGTCACATTTCAGTCTGCCAGGGCAGAGAGTGATAAATGTTCCAGGATTTCTATTTCTGCTTTCTATTTGCAGAGCTTCATACTTTAAATGGAAAATCTGCTCTTGGATGAAATGTGACATGCAAATTTTTATGGATGTCATAACATTAAGATGTTTATCACTTGCTTTGCCTTCTTTTCCTCACCTCTACCTCATATTCAAGAACATGAGTGATAGGGAAGAAGCAACAGATAAAGTGAATAAGGAAACAAATTTTCCCTGCTATACTCTGTCTTCATTATCTGTAGAGCTTTCAAATTTCAATTCTTCTTCCAAGTTATTTTTCCACTTTAAAATGGCCAAGATTTTGACCCAATCCTTTTAATAAAATCTTTAGGGGATAAATCAGGTTCAATGAGTCAGTTTTATGCCTTGATTGAGTCCAGAAAAGTCTATGGATGTTATTAATATTAAGTTGCACTGGAGAATCTCACACATAAACAGGGGAAAAAGACAAAAAATGAGAGAGATCTGGTTAGATAATAAGGTTTAGTGGAGAGCACACCAGATAGTAAAAAATACTGAGTTATAATCTTGATTCAAATATTAAATAATGCATCACATTGAATACGTGACCTACATTCACAGAAACTTATCTTCACAGTACAAAATGGGAAGGCTCAACCAGGTAATATTTTCATCTGCATCTGCATCTAACATAACATCATTCCATGATAAAAGGAAAATAATGAAGAGAGACATAAATTTATAAAAAAGTAATGTGTTTAGAAAGATAAATGATCATCAATAATTGCCACAAAGTCTTCCTTTTCTTAGTTTCATCCAACCATCATACTTCTAAATATATAACGTGCATCATCTATACAAAGATGAACAGTATTTCCAAACCCATGGAGTAAAATGTATAGATTTCAAAGATATATGTACCACTATTTACACTACATTAAGACAAGCATTAACTCATATAAAGATTTACAAAATATAAATGATTATCACTAATTTTTGCTGAGAACTAATAGAAGGTTCCATAAAGGAAAAAATTTTGAGCGAGATTTTGAAGGAAGAAAGGGAGCTCACCAGAAACAGAGTGTTAAAAAAGGGGTTATGAAAACACGGCTATTTAAAATAGCATGTCTTTAGTCCATAGAGTAAGGGGCATAACAAATAAGTAGGGGACAAATTTTGAAGACTCATGTAGACATTACTAAATATTTCATAGTTATCTCTGAATATACTTGGATTCCATTTAGAATCCAATGCTATGGAGAAGAAAGATCAAATTCTCCATTTTGAAGAAATACAAAGGTTTAAATTGGAATCTGTCCTGGCCAAATTAGAGGCTAGCACAGAAATTAGGAAATGAGATGATGAGAATCCAAACAAAGGCACATCTCTCATTTACTCTTCCAGATCCACTCTTCACCATTCTGTGTTGTCATCTTTGCCCTGGAAGACTGAGCTAAATGGAATGCACTCTGTTGCCCTCCGGGGTTCCGGCAGATTCTCTTTTCAGCCAGTGGGAAGTGGTGGCTGGAGATTGGACCATAGACACGGAGTCGGATGAATATAACTATGTATCTGGCTTCATCCCTCCTGGGTCATTCTCTTTTCCAAAGACTGTATCATGTGTCAAGTAGCCCTCTCCATACACACTCTCTGGTTCCTGGTTACTATTCTCTCTCTTTTAGGCTGAGACATGGTAAAGGTTATTCCAATAATGATAGTCCAGGCGTTCTGTATTGTCTCTGCTGATTTTCCTAGACCGTGTCCTTTGTTCAGCTTTCTCAAATGTAGAGACTGAGTGAAATGTTTCTTGCTGGCACCCTGATTCATACAAAGGCCAAGATAAGAGAGGCTAAGAAGGGTCTGAGTGCCAGACTTGACCAAACCTGCTTACTTATTGAACATGGGGAGTGAAATAGATGGATGAGTTGCGGGTAATTGTCAAGTTTGTGACTTAAAAAAAAAAAAAAGTTTGTGACTTAATTGTCAAGATGAATGGTTTTGCAATTGACTGAAGGTTAAGGAAAGTTTGAGTGTGTGTAAAACGAGTTCAGCTTTGGGATAAGCCTGTGGTGCCATAGTAGCCTCCATAAGCCAATATCTAGGAGACAGAAATATATATCTGAAACATACAAGAAATATCTAGGGTGTATAAATATGGATTTTCACATCATTAGGTTATAGAAGAGCAATAAAAATTTTCAGGGACAATGTGAGTAATACAGTAGTTGAAGATACTGGCAAATATCTTTACAGCTTACAGTAAAGAGCTTGGATGTGGTATAAAGTTATGTTTGAATTCTGTATCTCATTGGATAAATTAGTTACTAATGGTTCTTAGTGATATAAAACCTTGTATCTCTAATAACATAGCATGTAGAAGTATAATATGGTATTATTTATATAGAATCACTTTCCATAATGCCTGAAATATACAGAAAGTAATCAAAAATATTATTTTTCTTCTCTTAGTATTTAAGAAAAATTGGGCCATATTTTTATTAAACTTTAATAAGAGCACATCCAATATGTTAACATAGCAAAATAAATGTGAAAACTATAATGAAGACTAAAATAAGACATTACAATTAAAGATTAAGAATTTAGTGTTTCATGATTGAGCTGATTGCAATTATAAAGATGAGAAGAAAGACTTTAATTTCTAGATTAATAATAGTAAATAGAAGGCTTTATTCTCCTTACTTAAATCAACATGTATCAGATCTTTTGAGATTCTACAAAGTATAAAACAAAATCACTTGAAAATTGTTGATGTAACTGAAATGCAGAGTGATTTAAAAACTGCATCTTCCTACATCCCTAGGAACTGATACATTTTTACTAAATTGGTTTTATTTTTGTTTTTTGTTTTTATTGACTGTTTTCTTATCTGCATTAATGATCAAATCTTGCAGATCTGCTAAACTTCCTAAATATTATAAATGTGTAATGACTCAAATGGAATAAAAAAATTTATTTCTTGCACACCCAAACTCTAAATTAGATAGAAGCCATCTTCCAAGATACAATGCAAGAACCTAGTCTCCCCTCCATCATGTAGCTCTATAGTCTCTTTACGTATTTTCCAAATTTTCTGTGCTTGCCTGCATCAACTCAGCAGCAAAATCAAGGATCAAACAGAGTCACCATGAGAAGTTTATATTGAGCAAAACAGGCTTGGAAATTGTCATTATTTTGGATAGGACTTAGTCATATGAACACATGTATAAAGATATTTATTTAGAATGTAATTTAGCAATTTGTCCATGCAGAAGAACAAATGAGATTAGTGAACAGAGAAGCAATATCTCCCACAGGTGGGACTGTGAAGTTCACAGGCTTCCTCATCCACTCCGTTTCCAAGTATTTCTTACTCATGTGCTAGTTCAGTTTAGAAAGTACTTTATGCTGTGATCACATATAGAATTTAGGTATTTTATTTGACTTATAAAGAAACAGAATATAACAAACAACAATCAAACAAAACCACTAACACACAGCTTTAAATAGGTGGAAACTTTACTAAGGACTTAAGGAATTTCCTGCATATTTTTTAAAGTAGAACTAATTAGCTATATTTTTTTTCCTTTTTCTTTTTTCCTTTCCACCCTCAACATCACACCTTACATTCAAAAATAGCTTATCAAAGCATTTTCTTAAACAAATGCAGTTCTCTTCTTGAAAGGAATTCTGATTTCATTTGCTTAGAATTTAGCATTCCTCTCCACTGTATGTGTGGCTGCATATAAATATATTTTTGCACATGTACAATTTTTCAGGCATTTTTGAACATTTATATTCTTAGCATTGAGCTAAAAATGGGAGATATAAAGATACATAAGACATAATAGCTATTCTTAGAGACTACTAGGGAAGGCAAACACTTAGGCCAGAAACTTCAACTTATATTATGAATGCTACAGTTGAATTGTGTTATGAGTGCTATAAGAATGCAGAGAGAGAATTTATATATTAATAGGGATTGCCTAGGATTCCAAGGAGAAAAATCTTTATCAGCTTAAGCAGGGACATGAGTAAAGCATTAAAATACATTATGTACGTAAGTATGAACAAGCAGTTGAGAGGGCCTGGATTACATTGGGTTACTTGGCTGAGATCAGACTATAAAAAATATAATTAAAAAGATGATTGTTA
>CAUYSK010009680.1:0-22963 GCA_963575035.1 Avahi laniger
GCAGCAGGCTCCCGCGATGGCCGAAGGAATTTACTTTTCACTTTCGTCTCCCTTTGAGACTTCACACGCCGGCACTACGCGTCCGTCCTCACTGGACCCCTCGTATCCACAGCTCCACGCTGGGCGCCACTTGTCCCGACCCGCGGAACCAGTTATTCGTGGGCACCTGGGAGGAGGGAGTGGGAAATGGGAAAGGCAAGACACAAGAAATGGAGACAAGACAGGAGTCTGATCAAGTCTCAGTGTTTATTGTCGGGTGTTTGCTTATATGCCCTGGGAAGGGGGAAGGATAAGTTTAGGACCTGTGGCATTCGCTGATTGGTGGTAGACGGGTGACGTGAGGGAGCAGGGGTCGTTGGTCTTGGGGGCGGGAAATCTAGCGCGGGACTTTCCAGGGGAGGAGGAAGAAGGAGGAAGTGAAGGCTGGCATAAATGGCTGCCATAAGCTGCCTTTTCACGGCCATGTTGGCTCCCAACATTTCCTGGCAGAATATTTTGTAAATGGTTAAATAAAAGCATAGTTAGGATTAAATGTTAGATATTTGGAGTTTGATATGAGTATGAGATTGTCAGGGAAGCATATATGTTAAAATGTTGGATAGATGCATTTTGATTGTCAAGACCAATGTCAGGGAAAAATATTGATTCGAGTCATTAACAAACTGGTTATGTTTGAAACCACAGTGTTAAATAAAATTAAGAGGAAGTCAGTAGCAGCTGAGAGAAAAGACAATTGAAGACAGAACTGTGGGGAATAGCAAGATTTAAATAGCTAAGAGGAAAACATTCCAGTGTATAAGACCGAGAAATAATGGTAACAAATATTGGATAAGATTAAGGAAAGTGACAAAAGGCTAAGGGAGAAAATTTCAAGGAATCATTTATAGGTTTGAAATGCAGGAAGGGCACAAAATGTGAGAACTAAGTATTTAAAAGTGATTGCTTACATTTTCCCAGAAAGTGTAGTATAGTATGGGAACAGAAGCCAGATAGTAAATTGAAGAATGAATGCACAGAAAAGAATGGAGAGAGTGAATAAAAACCATCTTTTAATGAAATTGGATCAAGATGAACTATACGTGTACATACATTCGAAGTCAAATGTGTGTATGTGTTTATTGTGTATATCACTGAATCTAAGGCACCATTATTTTATGTATCATTAGGAAAGAAAAAAACCTTGCCAATTAAACTATAATACAATATAGTCTTAGAAGGTAGAATTTTATTAAATATTTTTATACACAGAGAGGAAAATACAACTGAAGTTCCAAGCAATGACAACTACATTATGATTCTTGACTACCAAACAGCAATTGCAAGGCTCCCATTGATTACAGGAGACATTATAATGTCAGAAAGGTGATAAGGTGAAGAATTTGCATTTTAAAGTCAATAAAATGACATAATGCATCCATAAAGGTGTGTGTGTGTAAGATGGACATCTCATAAATTGAAAGGAAGGTTTAAAGTAAACATTAATAATTCACATGCTCCTTAAGAATATACATGTAAAGTGTATTTATTAACTGATTGCCTTGATTGTTAACAATAATCTGGATTAAATGTTATTAAACACTTAATATCTCTCCAATTTTTATTACCAATGGAGAAGTAGAAAAAGATGCTGAATTTTTAATATGACTTTAGATACATGAAGTGCATTTTGAAATAAGGAATGGCTTTATAAGTAGTACTTTTAAAGGCAACAACATATTTCAAGGACTTTTGAAATTTCTATCATCTTCCATGAGAGATTAATGAGAGCTTTAATATTAGCTTTTTTGTAAAACTCAGATTGCACCAGTTTCAAACCTGCGGTGATGAATTGAGTTTCTTTAACAAGAAGTATTTCAAGCTTACTCTTTTTGCATTAAAAAAGAACAACCATTAGTGTTACAAACTTATTTTCCTGTATCATTTCTCAATTCACAAAGCTAGTGTTATAAAAGAAGGTACTAGAAAAATATTCAAATTTTAGTAACTTGGTATGAATCAATAAAAATGCAACAGTCAGATTGACTCTTGCTAATGAGTAAAATAATTACACCTCTAATGAAATGAAAAATGACTTTGAGTTTTCTTTCTCAACTCAAAGTAATGAATGTTCCAAGACATTGAATAACTCATGAAATGGTGATGAGTTCCTTTTTTCTCTCCATTGGCAATCCAAAGCTAAAATTTTCTTTAAAATGGAGGTTACCATATCTAATCTAGTACATTTTTATCACATAATTGTTGATTTAAATTTTTAAAAGATTTTTTTAAAGTTGAAATATCACTGTGTTGCCCAGGCTGGAGTGCAGTGGCTATTCACAGGCACAATCATTGCACAGTACAGCCTCGAACTCCTGGCCTGAAGTGTTCCTCTTGCCTCAGCCCCCTGAGTTGCTGGGACTACAGACATAATTATTGATTTTAACTGAAATGACTCAGCACACACATACTGAGAAAATTGTTCATGTGGTATTGACTACCAAATATGATTAAAGTGATCAAAACTGTAGAGCATCTTAAACGTGGGCAAACAGAGGGAGTTTCTATCTATGTATCATTTTTGTTTAATACCATTACAGACAATCAAGATTACTATGCTTACAGATAAGTATAGTTGTGAAAAATGAGGGGGAGGAAAATGAAATAATTTCAACAGAATTGCTAAAGTAGAAAAACTGGGATCCATGTTTTGAACTCTAAACCTGTGTTACAGCAAATGGAAATAACCATAATAGTAATAACAAACAATGGCTACAGTACTCTACTCAGTTTTGAAATTGGATACCCAAGAGACTGATTAGAATTTATAAAAATAAAAAATCCAAATAAAATTAACCAAATCCTAGAATGGAAGCTTATTTTAGGGCAAAAATAAAAAAGTTACATTAAGAAATAAATAGTAATATATTTGACTTTATTAGCTCAAATTACTATGGGTTAAAATGGAAGTTCATTTAAGCAGCAATAGCTAACTTTTCTAATAATATATTCATCAAAAGGCCATTATCTGTGTTAAATAGACTTACATGCTGTTTTCAGTGCCTACACAATATCCTTCATGTATTTCTTGCTTCATTATCTTTATGTTATATGTTATCTTAAACAACAAAAACAACTAAAAACAACAACAACAACAAACAAACAAAGAAAATCCTCCCATGATTATATTATTCCCTCATGTTCTGGCCCCATTAAGTTCTTTCTCTTTATTGTAAAACTTCTCAAAATGGTTGTCTTTTCTTTTTATCTTCAATTCTTCATCTAATATTTTCTTTTTCATAACAGTTTTATTAAGATATAATTTGCATGTGCAATTTACTCATGTAAAAGTGTACCACTCAATGTTTTAGTGTAAACACAGATATGTGCAACCATTATCATTGTTGATTTTAGAACATTTCCATCACCTAACAAAGAAACCCTTAACCCTTTAGCTATTACCTACTATTAGTTAACAATTTAAGTCAGTTCAATTTGTCTGTGAAATCACCCGGATCTTAACTGACATGAAAAAAGTAGCTAGTGCCAAAATAGCAAAAAAAGACCAACACAAAGAACAACATAAACATGGTAATTGAGTGCACTCTCCTGGACTATCTGGGCATGGATTTTCCCAAAGAGAGCTCTGGATCTGGTTATTGAAATACTGGCACTCAAACTGGATCTGGTTATTCAAATACTGGCACTCAAAAGAGGAGATTGATGAACTTCCCAGTAAAGACCTCATGGGCAGAGACTGGGCACAAGAAGTGTGACAGATGACTCATGGTGATGGCCCTTATGACTAATACAAGAGATTTTTCCCTTCACCCTTCTGATGAATCTGGAGATGAATTGGAGAGCCCTGGCAACTTTTAAAAAAGATTAGGGTTAGGGCGAGTTCCCTCTGTTCCCAAGGGGACATAAGACTTTATACAAGGTTAGAATTCAATGGGGAGGTTGGGGATGATTCCACTTCTTGGGCCTTTTTTTTTATTTCAGCATATTATGGGGGTACAAATGTTTAGGTTATGTATATTGTCCTTGCCTCCCCTCTTTCCCAGAGTCAGAGCTTCAAGTGTGTCCACCCCCCAGAGGGTACGCATGGCACTCATTATGTATGTATATACCCATCCCCTTATCCCTCCTCCCATCTGCCTGATGCCTGATAAGTGTTATTCCTATATATGCACTTAGGTGTTGATCAGTGAAACTAATTTGATGGTGAGTACATATGGTGCTGATTTTTCCATTCTTGGGATACTTCACTTAGTAGAATGGGTTCCAGCTCTATCCAGGAGAATACAAAAGGTGCAATATCAGCATTGTTTCTTATAGCTGAATAGTACTCCATGGTATACATATACCACATTTTATTAATCCACTCATGTATTGATGGGCACTTGGGTTGTTCCCACATCTTTGCAATTGTGAATTTTGCTGCTATAAACATTCGAGTGCAGATGTCTTTTGTTCCTTTGGGTAGATGCCTACTAATGGGATTGCTGGATCAAATGGTAGATCTACTTGTACTGCTTCAAGGTATCTCCATATTGCTTTCCACAGAGGTTGCAGTAGTTTGCAATTCCACCAGCAATGTATGAGTGTTCTTATCTCTCCGCATCCACACCAACATTTATTGTTTTGGGACTTTTTGATAAAGATCATTCTGACTGGACATAAGTGATATGTCATTGTGGTTTTGATTTGTATTTCCCTGATGATTAGAGATGTTGAGCATTTTCCATATGTTTATTGGCCATTATTCTGTCTTTTTTTGAAAAGTTTGTGTTCATGTTCTTTTCCCACTTTTTGATTGGGTTGTTTGATTTTTTTTTTGCTGATGTTTCTGAGTTCTAAATAGATTCTAGTTATCAGCCCTTTATTGGATGTGTAGCATGAAAATATTTTCTCCCATTCTGTAAGTTGTCTGTTTGCTCTCATGATAGTTTCTTTGGCTGTGGAGAAGCTTTTTAATTTGATCAGGTACCATTTATTTATTTTTGTTGTTGCTGTGATTGCCTTTGGAGACTTCTTCACAAATTCTTTGCCTAGGTCAATGTCTAGAAGAGTGTTTCCAACATTTTCCTCTAGAATTCTTATAGTTTCATGCCTTAGATTTAAGTCTGTTGTCCACTGTGAGTTGATTTTTGTGAGAGGTGAAAGGTGTGGATCCTGGTTCAGTCTTCTACATGTGGCTATCCAGTTTTCCCAGAACCATTTATTGAATAAGGATTCTTTTCCCCAGTGTATGTTTTTTTTTGCTTTGTCAAAGATTAGATGGCTATATGAAGATGGTTTTATATCCGTGTTCTTAGTTCTTTTCCATAAGTCTCTTCTTGTGCCAGTACTATACTGTGTTAATTACTATAGCCTTGTAGTATAGTTGAAGTCTGGTAAATTGATGTCTCCCATTTTATTCTGTTTGCCTAGGATGGCTTTTGCTATAGGGGGTCTTCTCTGATTCCATACAAAATGTAAAATTATCTTTTCTATATATGATGTTGGTATTTTAATAGGGATTGCATTGAATTTGTAGATCACTTTGGGTAGTATAGACATTTTAATAGTGTTGATTCTGCTGACCGATCAGCATGGTATTGTTTTCCACCTGTTTACATCCTCTGCTATTTCCTTCCTCGATGTTTTATAGTTCTTTTTGTAGAAGTCTTTTACCTCCTTAGTTTAATATATTTCTAGGTATTTTATTTTCTTTGTTGTATTGTAAAGGGTATTGAGTCTTTGATTTGGTTCTCAGTTTGACTGTTATTGGCATATATGAGAAAAGTTCTGGTCCAGATGGTTTCACATCCAAATTTTACCAAACATATAAAGAAGAACTGGTGCCTATCCTGTAGAAATTATTCCACAACATTGAGAAGGATGGAATCCTCCCCAGCACATTTTATGAATCCAACATAACCCTGATACCAAAACCAGGAAAGAATGCAATGAAAAAAGAAAACTACAAACCAATATCCCTTATGAATATTGATGCAAAAATTCTCTACAAAATCCTAGCAAACTGAATTCAGATGCTTATCAAAAAAGAAATAATAATCCATCACGACCAAGTGGGCTTCATCCCAGAGATGCAGGGATGGTTCAATGTACACAAATCTATAAATATCATTCACCACATAAATAGAAGCAAATACAAAGACCATATGATCCTCTCAATAGATGCAGAAAAAGCATTTGACAAAATTCAACACCCTTTTATGATAAGAATGCTTAACAAAATAGGCATAGATAGGGCTTACCTAAAAATGATACAAGCCATATATGACAAACCCACAGCCAATATCATACTAAGGGCGAATACTTTAAAGCATTCCCACTTAGAACTGGAATCAGACAAGGTTGCCCACTATCTTCACTTCTATTCAATGTAGTGCTGGAAGTCCTTGCTAGAGTAATTAGACAAGAGAGGGGAATTAAGGCATCCAAATGGGGGCAGAAGAGATCAAATTCTCACTCTTTGCTGATGATATTATATTATATCTAGAAACCCCAAGTATTCAACCAAGAGAATCCTAGAATTGATAAATGACTTCAGGAAAGTATCAGGATACAAAATCAATACACACAAATTAGAGGCATTTTTGTGCCTTTTAGATACAAGTATAGAAGTATCTGTGGTCCCTGAGATTCCAGGCACCAAGATGAGAGGAAAATAGATAATGTTCTCTGGTTTGGGATTTAGACCACCACCACTGGGACCATTACATACTTCTGACTTCGGGTCGATTCCCGAGGGTCTTTACAAACCTCCATTGTTGTCACCTCCACTGCTGAATGTATAGGTGTCCTGTCTATGTGAACTCTTGCTTGCCTTTGCCCCCAATCCCTGACAGAAATAAGTGCAACTAGAACCTCCTTAGTGAAGCGTGTGAAAGATCATTAACCTATCCTAATACCTATGTCTAGTACTATTGTCTCTCACAAGTATTGTTGGAATTCTAAGAGAGAAAAAAGCAATTTTACTCATTGCTGAGGTTAAGAAAGCCTCATGAGACTCCTGTATGTTTCTATTCCATCATCCCTCTGGCCTGAGTAGAAGGCCTCCATCACCTGGAGGCCTTTGTTAACATGTGGATCAAAACACTAGTGGAGCATTTGGCACCTGTAATATTGTGATGATTAATTTTAGGTGTCAGCTTGACTGGATTAAGGAATGCCTAGACATCTGGTAAGGCATTATTTCTGAGTGTATCTGTTAGGGTATTTCAGGAGGAAATTAGTATGTGAGTCTGAGTGGACTAGGTGGGAAAGACATGCCCTCAATGTGGGCAGGAACCATTCAATTGGCTGGGGCCCCAGAGAGAAGATAAACAAAAAGGCAAATGTGTCTATTCATCTTCTGTAGCTTGGATACACTCTTCCCTGTCCATGGACAAAAGAAATTTAGACATCCCAGACTTTGGGGTCCAGAACTCACACCAGTGATTCTCCTGGAATCCCACCCCTGCCACATCCCCAGGTTCTCAAGCCTTTGGTTACACTTTCAGCTTCCTTGATTCAGAGGCTTTCAGACTTGGATTGAGCCATGCTACTGGCACGCCAGGTCTCCAGTTTGTAGACAGTCTGTCATAGGACTTCTCAGTCTGCATAATTTTATAAGCTAATACCTCTAATAAGTCTCCTCTCTCATGTCTATATATATCCTATTGGTTCTCCCTCTCTGGAGAACCTTGACTAATACAAATATCCACCTGATATTGTAACTGTTACAGAGGCTATTGCTCAAGCTGAGGAAATTTGGCATGTAGCGATTTACATTAAAAATGCTCTTTTCATCATCCCTCTCTACCTGGATGATGTAGGCCATGACTTAGAATAAATGTCACCCGTGGAGGGAGCACTAACTTTCCACTATGATGATGAAATCCTCCTGACAGGTCTAGACAAGGACACCATCCAACTGGATGCCCATTTAACCCACATGTGGTAACACAGCTAGATAATTAACACAAATAAATTATGAATACTTAGTATCTAATTAAAATTCCTGGGTGTAATTTGGGAAGGGGCATTCCAGAGGAGATGATTGTCACATTTGACCCTCTCTGCCTGGAGATCTACCAGTGACTGGTAGATCTAGTTGGATACTCGAGCTGTCAAACTATTATATTCCTCATGCAGGAATCTTGATGGCATCCATCTACAAGGTTAACAGAATGGCTGTTGCTTTTGAGCAGAGGCCCTGAACATCAGGATGCTTTGGGGGCTTTCCAGTTGGCCACCCAGGCTAAATTTCTACTGAGTTCCACCTATACACACTTGCCATTAGAGTTACAGGTCCCAGAGCATCCTCTCAGTTCACCAATGGCAAAAGGACAATGCCACATATTAGAGGTGTCCATTAAACTTTTGGATCTGTAAGCTCCCAGAATCAGCTAAATAGTACATACTTCTTAAAAGGTAATTATTGGCCCTTTGTGGGACCTTAATAAATACTAAATATATTACCCATGGCCATGAAGTAATCTTAAGACTATAGGTCCATATTATGGGTCTAAGAAATGGTCTGAAATTGCAGACTGAAGGCAGCTCAGGAATCTTCCACAATGAAGCTTGATCTGGCTGGATTCTCATAACTCTAGAAAAAGATCTGGAGTACAGGACCTTTGTTTTGACCTAATTCCCCCCACCCATTCTTGCTTATAATTCTCAAAATATTTGTAGAACGTGCTGGGAACACAACATCCTCAACATCCACAACATCTGGAATGATCAGAACAGCCCAGGTTGCGTTCCAATCCTCCCCCACCACATCTTTCAGCACTTTAGCCCAGCATGTCCTGTAACCCTGGGGTATAACACTCAGGGTGGGCTGCTTTCCAAGGTTCCTCGCATGTGGTGCAAGTGAGTCACAAGCAGACAAGACTTCATCTGCCCTAAGCAGCTTTCCATAACCTCGAGGGAGTGACTCATAATGAATGATAGGCTTCTATAGCCCCTTGCTTCTTATCTGTAAGGGTTTATTAACCCAATTCATATAATTTGTTGTGTGGGTGGGTGTTTTATCTCACTAGGCTCAGACAGGTTGGTAACCAGTGCACAGTGAGTGAATGTGTTTCACAAGAAGTACACTTCTGTCTCCCCTGCATATTGCCTGAGGTGCCACTGCCTCCACTAACCAAATTGGGATTCAGATATATAACCTCCTAGACCATGCATGGACCTGATTCACTGATGGCTTATCCCTATTAATTTCTACTGGGACCTGTCCCTTACTAAACATGGTAAAAGATGCTCATCATAATAGGCAGAGCTTCGTCCAGGGTACACCATAAGTGGAGCTCTGCTATATTTTCACTGAGTCATGTGGCTAATGGCTTGACCATTTGGTCAGGCCACCAGCAAGCCCCAGACTGGTACATAAAACAAGCTATTCTGTAGGGACATTTGGGTAAAAATTCAGTTCTGCTCTTAATAAACTTTCTTTTATCCATTTTGATGCTCAACAGAAAGGTTTCTACACTGATGATGAACATAACCAAAAAATAATCACACTTATCAACTAAATATGGAAACTCAAATATCCTCCACTCTAAAACAAGATGTGTGACCACCATCTCCTGGATCCATGAGAAGATCACCCAGGAGAATCCAGACACAATACTAGAATGAACCAATATACATATTCTGACACTGTCTGCAGAAGACACTGAAACAGCATGGAGACTCTGTCCTGCATGCCAGATACTGGACAAGCTAAAAGCACTTCCCAGCACTTCGGGACAGATTTTCTGAGTGAGTGAACTAGGATGTTCTTGGCAAATAGATAGTATTGGGCCTTCTGCCTCAGGTAAAGATTTTGCTGGATTCTGACTGCAGTCGATACTTTACCCTAACCATTCCTGTGCATTCCACTGACTCTGGTTGCACTATCTTTAGCCAAACAAGCGATATTTATTTCCTGTTAATGTTTCCTGAACACATTGCATTTGATAAAAAACCTCAGGTTTGTGACTCAGTCTACACATTAGTGAGCTCAATCATGGGGCAGATGATGAACTGATCATGTTCCGTATCCAGTCCTCTCCCCCAGGAAGCCACAGTGATGATTAAGCATTGTAATGGACAATTAAAAGACAGGTTTAAGCAGCTGATAGGAAGGAACAAGATAACTTAGGCTGGACTATACATTTTAGGTAAGTACTTGGGTCCACTCTTTCAGCTCCATCAATACTAAGCTCATCTCAACAAATTCTTCTCTAATTCTCCTATTGAATATTACAACATCCTTTCTATCCTACTTGCTTTATTTTCCATCAGAACACTAACAACTTTGTAATATTAAATTTTTAATTTACTTATTTTGAGACGGAGTCTCACTGTGTTGCCCAGGATAGAGAGCAATGGCATCATCTTAGCTCACAGAAACCTCAAACTCCTGGGTTCAAACAATCCTTTTGCCTCAGCCTCCCGAGTAGCTGGGACTACAGGCATGCACCACCATGCTCGGCTAATTTTTTCTATATATTTTTAGTTGTCCGATTAATTTCTTTCTATTTTTAGTAGAGACGGGGTTTCGCTCTTCGAACTCCTGAGCTGGTTTCGAACCCCTGAGCTCAAACAATCCACCTGCCTCGGCCTCCCAGAGTGTTAGGATTACAAGCCTGAGCCACCGCGCCTAGCCTGTAATATTCTATTTAATTTATAAAATTTTAGTATTGTCTGTCTCTTGTTATAAGTTTTAAACTCCATTAGACCAGAGATTGTTTATATTGTTTTACTTACTCCCATATCTCTAATTTCTGCAGTCAAGCATGACACACAATAAAGGCTCAATATGCATTTTTAAATTGAATAAAATTATAAAGCATAATTTGGATCACCTTGTAAATACATAACTGAAAATATTAAAATTAAAATTACATATCAGTAACACAATTTTTTGTTTCACATGTTTTTTCCTCTTATTAGAATGTAAATTTTATGGGCTAAGGGCTTTTCTGCATTATTCAGGACTGAATTTTAGCAGTCTGGAATGCATCCTGCTCATTATTGGAGCCCAATGAATACTGTTCAATAAATATTGTATGACTTTATCTATCTTGTTCTACCTATCTATCAATCTATACCAGGTAAGGATAGCTTGTTGCCAGTAGTACTCTTGTTTGTAGATTTTCCATTCTGCAATATATAACTCTTATCTAAATTAGTATACATTGCTCTATATTATATATGTGTTATCTCTGTGTTACAGGAATAGAAAATCTAAGAAACTCAATTAAGTGAAGGAAGAACCCTTCCTTTTAAGCTTAAAAGACAGCATTTTGGAGCAATTTAAAATTATTTTACAGGGCAGGTTTTTTTTTTTTAATTCAACCACCTTAATAAACCTAGTTTGCCAAAATAAATGTCACCTGCAACATTATGTATTGCAGTCATCGAAGTGATTCATTTGAGGACAAATCAGTTGCTGTGTAATGTTTTTCATAATGTCTGGCACAGCTGGTTTTTAATTTGTTTATAAGATAAAACTGTTCCCTTTAGAGTAAGTGTTTTCATTTGGATACTTAGATTTGTCATGTTTGTAGATAGTATTTTCTTTACTTTATGGGAAAACAAACATGTAAAAGAGAGCAAATATACACACATATAAATACACATTAAGTAACTTCTTTCCTAATTAGCTTGCCTTTTTATTCTACATAAATAGATAATATTCAAAAATAAATTACTGACCAAAATATTCTTAATAAAAAGGTGTGTGCTTATTTGGCTTAATCTTTATTTAAATTATGGACACAGCCATCCAAATAAACACATTTTATAGTAATTTATAAGACATTTCTACATACTTAATATAAACTTAGTAAAATCAACATGGCAAGTAATATTATTGTTATTTTATAGATGAAGGAAGAAAGCCAAACAATATGAATTGATGTCCCCATTAATTCCAGGGCCAAGAATAATGCCATGATTCTTTTTGCTCTAGTCCAATTCTTTCAAAACTCCATAGATTAGTTTACTCTCATTATCAGTGGGTCACAGACTTGACTTTGCTTTCATTGACTTGAGTATGTGTTTACACTTGCCTCTAAGATTTTCTTTTTTTTTTTACAGTAAAACACTTCATTCAATACAGTACATAAATATCTCATAGGGGTTTGATCAATGCTTCTGAAGATAATAATAATAATGATAGAGGGGACAGAAAGAACCTTTGGAGGCAATGGATATTTCTAAGGTCTTGATGGTGGTGCTGGTTACATAGATGTATACTTATCCCCAAACTTATCAAGTCACATACATTAAATATGGACAGCTTTTTACATGTCAATCATACCTCAATAAATTGTTTTTCTTTTTCTTTTTTTATTTTTTATTATTTATTTTTATTTTAGGATATTATGAGGGTACAAACATTTTGGTTATATTTTATGACTTTGCCTCACCCAAGCAAGGATTAGAGGTATACGCTTCCCCACTACAATGCTCGCTGCATCCATTAGTTGTGTGTTTATCCCCCAAACCCCCTAATACCTGGAGAATATTACTACCACGTGAGCACCATAGTGTTGATCAATCAGTGCCAATTTGATGGCAAGTACAAGTGGAGTCTATTCTTCTGATCCTGTGATACCTCGCTTCGGAGGATGGACTCAAGCTCTATCCAGGAAAATATAAGAGGTGCTAGATCACTGTTGTTTCTTATGATTAATATTCTATTATATACATATACCAAATTTTAATAATCCACTCATGAATTGACGGGCATTTGGATTGTTTCCACATCCTTGCAATAGTGAATTGTGCTGCCATAAACATTAAGGTGCAGATGTCTTTATTATAGAATGACTTTTGCTCTTTTGGGTAGATGCCTAATAGTGCTATTGCTGGATCGAATGGTATTTCTAGTTTTAGCTCTTTGAAGTATCTACAAATTCTTTTCCACGGAGGTTGCACTAATTTGCAGTCCCACCAGCAGTGGAAGAGTGTTCCTGTCTCTCCATATCCTCGCCAGCATTTATTGTTTTGGAATTTTTTGATCGAGGCCAATCTCACTGGGGTTAGGTGATATCTCATTGTGGTTTTGATTTACATTTCTCTAATGATTAGAGATGTTGAGCATTTTTTTATGTTTTCTGGACATTACTCTGTCTTCTTTTGAGAAGTTTCTGTTCATGTTCTTTGCCCATTTATTGATGGGGTTGTTTGATTTTTTTGTTGTTGATTTTTTTAAGTTCTAGATAGATTCTTGGTATCAGCCCTTTATCAGATATGTAGAGAGCAAATATTTTCTCCCATTCTGTAGGGTATTCACTCTAATGATAGTTTCCTTGGCTGTGCAAAAGGTTTTTAATTTGATCAGATCCAAAACCCAAACTGCCTTAAAGCAAATAAAAGTGATCATAAAATGAAATAAGGATAGTGACATTCAAATATTAAGGAGCCATAATTCTAATATCATTATCCTATCTGATAAAGTTTGTTAAGATTAAAAAGCTCACAGTTTCGTACTTGAGTATTTGAGATAAGGACAAGATGTGCTGCTTTAGAAGAAAGAACACATTTAGTAAGAGTGCACAAGTCCCATTTAATCAAAGGGTAAACTAAGTGTGCCATGTTTAGTGTTCTAAGAATACTTTAAGGTTTAGCTTTTTAATTTTTTCATACCTCATTTCTTATGCATAAATCTATTTAAATGATTATATGAGAAAATAATGTCACATAAGCAATCTGCATATTCTACACAATACTGTGTTTGTGTCTGTTGTTCCAATTTGTATGTTGAAATCTATGTTTAACAGCAATCCGTGTTTTAACAAGCACTACAGATGATGCCAATGCAAGCTAAGTTATGAGAACTATGAGTTATAAAGTATAGGCTAAACATTCTGAGCAAATAATTCCCAAAATGCAGTGACTCAAACATAATAGATACTTGGTTTTTTTTCCTCAAATAAGAGTCCTGATGTAAGAGGACAGTCCATCAATCCACGGTGTCTTGGGTACAGATGACACTATTTCAGGAACCCAGCTGCTGTGCCATTCTAAGGATATCAGAGACTGGTTCAACAACATACATATATATATATATTTCAACCTGGGAAAGCGGGAAAGAGAGGCCAGGGAACTTTTAGTGAGGGCAATACTTGCAGGTCCAAACATAAAATCCTAAATCTCACTAGATTTACAACTTGAGTTTTACTGCTTAATTAACATGAAGTCCTGAAGAAGTGTCCCTGTCCAGAGGGTTGATCTCTCCCAAGAGGTTCTTAAAGGACTCAGTCCCCTTCCTTGTGATTTCTTTATTGTTGATAAGTGAATTCCAGTCTTGTTGTGCTTGCCCTCTCCAGCCTGATGGGGGAAAATAATCATGAAGGAGCAACTTGGGAGCTACTAACGGAGCAGGGAAAGTGGCGCAGATCGTTTCCACTCAAATCCTGGTCTCTGGAATGCAGTGACACAGCAACACCTAACTGATGGGATGGGAGGGGCTGGGAAGTATAATCTAGCCATGTGCTAGGATGGTAAGGGATTGTGTCCACTGAGTAGCTACAACATTTCTGCCAACTGGAACACAATTTTAATTTTTACAGTTATGACCAAGAACTTTCATTCTCTACTCCCTCTCATGTCTTACTGACACAACCATTGGAGGTGCAAAATCTAGGAGAAGAAATGTCTTCTTTGTGGCTATATGTCCAGAAGAAAGTTGGTAGGTACTATTTTAAAAGGAAGAAGACAGTAATTGATATTGGTGAACATTTAGCTGTCCCTGGCACAGCTTTTTACATGTAAAGTACTCAAAATTTGTTTAACAAAAGTTGAATATAGATTCTGTGAATAGAATTAACATATAGCTAATTTTCTTTTAGCAAAGTTTTCAGAAGAAATGAAGTGACACTCTAAACATTCTTGTTTTTTTCTTTTATCTAGTGTTAGACATTTTATCTCTCCATCAACCCTAAACTAAAGGGTTAGGAACTCCTGGACTCAAGGGATTCCCATTTTGTATTCAACAAGATATCACTAATTTCGGAAAAGGCTTCTGCCTAAGTATTCTAGAATTTTTAAAAAAGCATTTATAAAACATCACATAAGTTTAATTAAGTACATTGCTTTTGTTGGGAATATAGCAGATGTCAGTCTAACTAATTTTCTATGTAATTAATCAGTAGATGTCTTTGTGTAATATTTAAGCAGCAGCATATGTGCTTGCTTAAGAATTCAGTTTTAGATAGGTGAATGGTTTTTTCTCAACACAAATTATGTCTAAAGAAGAAAGATGGCATTCGTCTAAAATTAAACTATTGTTTGTTAAGAACACTGCCAATACTTTCACATGTAGTAGCTCATTTAGTGATACTATGTTTATAAGGCTGTTTATGTAAGAAATGGATGAATAAGGGAGAAAATAAAGAGGACGTAAAAGAAGGTGAACACCAAGGAAGAAGGGAAGAATAAAACACAGAAGATGTTAAGTCCAGAAAGACAGGCCCCTAAATTGGCTTCAGTACAAATGAGAATTCTTGCCAAAAATCGCAACACTGAGAAAAGTGTTAGGCTAATTTCATAGAAAATTCAAGTAGACCCTCAAACACACCCAGCAATTCTACTTTGTCTTTTTGTTTTGATTTGATTAGCCTTTTAAGCTTGTTATCCCATTTTCAGAAATGAACATTATATTTTCTAATGAGCCCAGATTTCTAATTGCACCTCACTCTCTCTGTAGCCCCTTTCAATTCATGTTCTCAGTTCATATTTTGTGAAGATGATAAGATTTACGAAAGGTGCCCCTTTATCTTTATAATGTGTGCCTGAAACCATCCTCTTCTTATCTGGTGCCATGCATAACTATCTCTTCTGGCAATGACAACACCTCCATATGTGCTCTGATTCCAGACTCTCCTGTTCTCATAAACTTCTCTCCTTTGCTTCCGCTTTTTTTTTTTTTTTTTTTGAGACTGAGGCTCATTTTCATTCTGTTGCCCAGGCTAGAGTGCAATGGCTCAATCATAGCTCACTGTAACCTGGAACTCCTTGACTCAAAGGATGCTCCTACCTCAGCCTCCTGTGTGGCTGGGGTGTGCCACTACACCCAGCTAATTTGGTTTTCTCTTCTTTCTCGTATATTATCAGTGTGATTCTCTCTACAAGGTTATCTCATTAGCACACAGATTACTCTAAAATAAAACTCTTTTTTAATTTCAAATCCGCCTTCAGCATTTACACCATCACCAGCCATTCTTCTTCACACGTTATTGCTCCCCAACCCATCCATGGAAAAATGGCCTTCCATGAAACTTAGGAACTGAGAGACTACACAGCAGAAGGTGAGTGACGGGCAAGTGAGCGTATTTACAGCTTCTCCCCATTGCTCATATCACTGCTTAAGCTCTGCCTCAACACCCCCCCACTGTGGGTGGAAAAATGGTCTTCCATGAAACTGGTCCCTGGTGCCACAAATGTTGGGGACCATTGCTAGAAGATGGTTCCCAAGGAAAAAAAAGGAGAAGAAGGGTCAGAGCTAAGCTTGAGCAGGATCACTGTCATGAAATGAAAGATTACATAAGCGATTGTGGGAAGATAATTGAGAAAGGGGCCCGAAGTGATACATTTGTTCTCTATGGAGGGAAACCATTGTGAATAGGTATCAACGGTATAAATATTTTCCCCCAATAGGTAGAAACTCTGGAGATTGTATAAATAAATATGACATACAGACAGTATGTGACAAATATACACCAGTTCCATAAAGCTGATGAGATAAAGTACCTGAATAGAAACAACTTCTTAGGCTACTCATAGAAAATGGCATCTTTACCCCCTTGGTCATGACTTGCTTTCCCCTTAAACCTTTTACATATTGACACGTATACTCATTTATTGTTTATTTGAAGTAAAAAGAAAAGCCCTTGAGTCTAGGATTTTTATTTTGTCTCGTGCCATATTCTCAGTATCTACAAAAATAACCAAAATACAGTTGGCGATTGTTGATTGAATAAATAAATAAATGCAAAAACAAGACAAATATATAAATGAGTGTTATATCCATAGTGTACGGAAAACTACATGATGATGATTAAGAGACCTACAGCTGTTCATCAGTAGAAGAGATTACTGTTTCCTAGGTTGATCAGGAAAGGCCTCAAGGAGAATTTGAGATGAACTATAAAGAATACAACTGTGCTAAGTAGAATGGATATGGAGACTGGAATGACCAAAATAAAAATTTTTAAAAATCACAAGACATTTTTGAATCTATGAAATTTATTAAAGTGAACATTACGTGAAGATCATTTATATACCATGATATAAAGAAATATCATTAAAATATATGAAAGATCAAATCATACATTTTATTTTTAAATTTATTTTCTTATTGAAATTATGAAAAGTTACTGATTTTAATAAGTTAATTTTCTAAACTTCTGTGTTCTAGAGAGGACTATATGGTGTATGTCTGTGTTTGCATGTATGCATATACACACATATATGTATATGTAAACACATATGTGTATGTGTATTCATGTGTGTATGTGTATAAATATACATACCAAGAAATACTGTTTTTTATGACTTAGTACACCTTTATTTAAAAAATAATCAATTTTTTTTAAAGTATGATTTTCCTTAATTTTAACTTACTCCCTCAAATTACAAATGACTTTCTGCCTGAATTTTTAGAAAACTGACGGTGACAAAGGGCCTTTTCAATTACTATCGTCCATATATTCTATTTTTCTGACTCTAAAGTTCTTTTAGTATAGCAGGTTTTTTCTTCTTTTACAGTTTTCCATTTTCACAAGCATTCTGTAAGTAGAAATGAAAGCAATCCCATGATATTTTTTTCCACAGTTTTGTTAATAACACTATAAAGTAATGTAGCCTGAAAAATACTATATAAAATTATTCTATGTTTATTAACTCTAAACTGGTTCACTGAAAAATTCATGTGAGATTGGAAAATTTTCTAGTTTTCTTTGTCAATAAAAGCAAATGTTTAAGAGTATAAAATTATCAGAAGAGCTTAGAGAAGATTCCTGCTGTTTCTTTCTAGGAGATTCAATAATTTTCTCATTCTTTACCTAATGTCACACAAAATTGCCTGTGCCAGACAACTAGCAGGTATTAAAAGAACTTAATTATGAATAAGTCAGCTTCTCAGATCTACAGATGATGTCTGATTTTTAATTTTGCATTTTATTCATATTGATTAGAACAAAAACTCAGTTTATGAATAAAAGTTCTAATTGTTTTGCTTTAGTGTACACATTATCAAGCTTTTCACTACAATATAAGGCCTGAGTCATAAGTGATATTTTTACAGATAACTCATCCAAAAGCCCCAGAAAGGTCAATTTCATAGCTCTTCTATATGGCAGATATTTTAGACACACCAGAGAACTGAATGCAGTTGTAACCATCATATTTAACCTGAGAATCCTTTTCAAAAATCCATAGCATTTATGGCACTCTGAAGATTTTGTCTGTCCTAGAAAAGTAGCAGGGTCTGACCTAGTGGCCAGTAAGCCGAGCATATTTTATCATTGTCTGCTGTGAAACCTTGGGCAAGAAGAATGAATATTACTTATGTCTCGTGACTCTGATCTTTAAAAACTTGTGTCTAACTAGATTTCCACTGGTTCTGAGGTGGGCATGGTAATTTTAAAAACATTGTTTTTGAGAATTTTCTATAATAAAAGGCACACATAATTTCTCTATGACGTAGAATTACTAAGCACATCATTTCTTTGAGGTGAAGATCAAAATTTCTCTGGCATATATTATTTTCATTCAGCAATTGAAGAAGAATAGTTGCAAAAGTCAATACACATTCAGAAGTGACAATAACATCTCTGGCCAGATATTTATTTACATATATTTCCTGTCATTTCAATTGGTATTTTGTATTCTGATTTTTAAAAAATTACCATATTCTAATTTTACAATTATGTTAATGTCATAATTTCATTTATTGAATTTTGTCTGCAAAAAATATTTGTTATTTTCATTTCCCCAGATTATGAATAGTGCTTTAATTAATTTTTTCTTTGAGAATCTTTATAATCACTTTTCTCTCCTTGGTGTATACAAAATGACAGAAAATAAGCCAGCAAATGTGGAGCAAGAAAAAAGTTTGAAGAACACTGGCAATGAGTTCATCTTTCATTTTCTCATCTATATTTCTGTTTTATATAATTCATAATGAATACTATTTTTATTCTCTAGAAAATATTTATTTATATAATTACCTTTAATTACCTTTATTAAAAACAATAACTAATACCAGGAAAGCATATAAATAAGTAATAAATCATTCAAATCTCATTAATGTTTTTTCCATTTCTCTAATTTTATTTTTTTTCATTCATTGGGCATATATATTCATTAATTTAACAAATATTTGTTGAAGGCTTATTAGATGCCAAATATAGTTCTGATTCTCAAAGAGCTCAAATTCTGATAGGAGTATTTATCTAACAAATGATAGTACTTTTCAATGTCCTAGAGAACAATGGTATTAACTTTATTCCTATCAAATTGGCGCCTGTTGCATCTTTTTGTCATCTTACAAATATTTATTGATCATGGATTATGAAACAGTCATTTTTCTAGGCTATGGGGATACGTTGGTAAAAATAAATATCAAAAATTGTCTTCCTTTTTGAGTTTATTGTCTAATGCAAACTAACCCTCCAAGCAGAGCTGCATACACATGAGTGAGCCCAGCTTTGATCACACAGTAAAAATACCAGAGACTAGAGAGTTGCTGATTTCAGCTGTTAAGATTCCGAGTGGATTGTTACATGGCACCTATATCAGATAACTGATACAGGTCAAAATACAGCAAGAATAACATACAAATGAATTATAATATATTAGAAGAGTAGTTCTCCAAATATTTTGAAGTCAAAGTTGCTATATGCTCTTAAAAATTATTGCAGGCTGTGAGATCTTTTATGTTGGTGATATCAATTGATATTTACCATATTAGACATTGAAATTGAGAAATTTTAGAAAATCTATTTTTTTTAAAGGTAGCAATAGTTAAACTAGTATAAGTGAACATAATATATTTTAATAAAATGTTTATATTTTTCATATTCAAAAAATAAAAATAATAAGAGTGGCATTGTTGTACATTTTTTGTAAATCTCTTTAATGTCTGACTAATCAGATGGCATGTGAATTTTTATGTCTGCTTCATCATTCAATCTATTGTGATAAATTGCTTTCTTTGAAGAAAGTGAAGAAAAGCTAGTCTCATGCAGTTATGTGGTTGGAAGAAAGGGGTATTTTAACAGCTTTTTCAGATTATTGTGAATGTTTTTCTCTGATATGATATCAATACTCAAGTAGTTTTTTAGAGATTAATTGCTATGTGGAGCTGAACCATTTCAGTGAACTCTTCATTTTCTCTTTCATTAAAATCTATTGGTGTTTCTTGCACTTTTGATCTTTCACAAATATATGATTTTATGGCTTTATGTCCTGGCCGTTAAGACAATACTTATTCTTCCTTAGGTTGACATACTTCATCATATAATATCAAAAAAGTCACATTGGTTAATATTGCTACAAATCTAATCAGAAAATCATTAAAGAATGGAATATGGATACAAATTTTCCAAAATTCTAACTTTTTGCTTAAAACTTGAATTGTGTTATTGGCAACAAATTCTGTCAGGTATTTTTCTATGACAGGCTCACTTGGTTCATTTTAATAAATGTCTGGAATTACTCAAGTCTAAGTAACTGTAGTTAGCCTATACTTTCAAGAAAAAATATATTCTTGCACTCATTCTTTCAAGTAAAAATTAGCCATTTTTTATTTAAAATTTTTATTTAAAAATGGCTAATTCAGCTTGCACCTCAAATAATTGCATATGTATTTTTCTTTCAGATGATCATGAAGTGCTTTGTGAACACTTCCCATTTCATCATATATAATATTGAAATGATGTCTGCTTGAAGATCAAGATATAATAAAGTTAATAATTATTATTACTTTATTAACAGTATTCTGGCCTTTTTAAAATTAAAGGTCCATGGTGGTAAAGAATGCAATGATTACTTATATAATCTCTCCGGGTACAGTGGGTGCCATCCCTCGATTCATGATGCAATGCACGCAGTTTTACCCATCACTGCTTTTACATCATCGATGCAAATGACACAGTGAAAAAGGCAAATAATATCATCACAATGATATTTAGTTCGTTTGGTGGGGTTATGTCTTCCTGGACGTTCTTAATGCTTGTGGATGTTTGTTAATGTCTGGGCATTGAAGAGTTAGGTATTTATTTTAATCTTCACCATTTGAACCCATTCTTCTTGAGAAGGCTTTCCAGATATTCAAAGGGAATTGATTGTTGTGATCTGCTTCTTTGGTTACTGCGGCCTTACTAGCACTAGAGGTGCCCCAAGCCCAGTAATGCTGACTCTTGCAGACTCCTGGTGGTACCACCTTGGTGGGCTTGGGTAAGATACAGGAGAATTCCACGAATTACTAGGCAAAGGCTCACTATCTCCCCTCTCTTTTTGTGCTGGGCTGCTGGAGTTGGTGAAGGAGTGATGTGGGCACTTCCTGTGGCCACCAATGCCCGGTCACACATGAAGCCAGCCCAGTCTCACCCAAAGCCCATGGTGATTGGTCCCTGGCTACCTCCAATGTTTATTCAAAGCCTAAGGCATTGAATCCTGCCAGGACTGGGTCCTTCCTTTTAAGGAAGTGTATTTCCTTTCAGTCCAGTATGGGGATGAAAATGCTATCCAGGAATTAAGGCCTGAAGTCAGGGGCTTCAGGAGTCTTCTTTGGTTTTTTATTTGACTGTGGCTAAGCCGGTGTCCAAGATGCAAAACAAAGTCCTCTGAACTCTTTCCTTTCCCAAGTGGAAGAAGACTCCCCCTGAGCCACACTGCCTGTAGTTGGGGGAGGGGTGACAGAGGCACTGGTTTGGCCACTGATGCCAATGTCTCACTGGGTCACAGACACCCTGAGTCCATTAGCTCTAAGGCAGCACAGCCACAGGAATTGTCCAGGAACTGCAACCTTCGTGGCCTAACTGCTTTGCAAATTTAGTCCATGCCCCAGACTGCTTTTTGTCAGCCATTGTTGGGCTAGCTGGAACTTGAGTTTTAGGGTGGAGAATTCCCTCTAGCCAGGCTAGTCTAAATGCTTCCTTCATAGGCACCAGCAGAATTTTGCCCTGTGCTATGTTCCCATGTGCCCAGGGAGCCCTGAGTTTCAATGCAAAGTCCCACAATCACTTCACTTGCCCTCCCTTTGACACACAAATTCTCTACCCACTGCTGTTGCAGCATTGCCAGGGAATGGGAGGGGTGGCGTAGGCAATGCAAGATCATCTTTTCTGTCCTCTGCACTGACTTTACTAAAATCAGACAGTATAATTGCTCATCTGAATTTTGGTTCTTCCGAAGGAGCTTCCTTGCATGGATAGTTGTTCAATTTGTTATTCATTTGAAGGGACAATTACTGGAGGTTTATTTTTGGCCATCTTGCTCCACCCCTTCCTCTGGGACCTTCAGTATTAAGCTAAAAGGCTTAGAACACAGAGAACTAAAAAACACTTTGAAGCAAAACCGAAAGAAAATATGAATGTGAAACATCAATTAAGATAGTATATATAATTCCAGGAATCAATAAACATAATAAATATGAATGTGTTAAATTGAAAGGCAGGAATTGATAGTAGGAGAATGTACTTTGTTTTGTGTGGAACAAATTGTTTGAGATTAAAAAAATATGTTCTCTTTGATTGTAACTAATGCCATTTGTTTTGGTAACCGTGCTTGCTTTTAGTTGTTTGTTAAATATAGGAGTAAGAGCAGGAGTGACTCCATGACAAGCTGAATTTCCTGAAATAGGCCTAAGTTTCAGTTTCCGCAGAAACTCAAATGCGGACCAAAACTGGCGCCGGCGCGAAAATTGAAAATCCTGAGGCTTGGAGCCAACCAATCAAGAGTCAAAACCATCCGCCACTTTCAAAGGAAC
>CAUYSK010009681.1:0-27692 GCA_963575035.1 Avahi laniger
AAACAGAGCTGTACCAAGCTAAAGAAGGCAGGAGAGAAGGTTTTTGAGGATGGCGTATGTAATCGGTCACTATTTACTGGGTGAGTTCCACTGGAGACAAGTACACTTTCCCCAATCCCAGAGTCTACACCTGATTGGGAACTTTTCATTCTGGATTCTGACTGAGGGAAAATACTGATATCCAATGGGCTATAAGGAGGACCTTTCAGTTTCTGTAACAGCATCTAAAAGAAAGAAAAATTTCCCTCAACTCTTTTTAGGCAAAATATTAAAATAACAGTAATAACAATAAAGCTCCTAAGAGTCTACAGCAAACATGTTTTAACAGAAATTATACAGAACATAAGAGATCTTATGAAAGGCAAATAGTTTGGGGATTTTAGTGGCACTTACCTGAGTACTGTGCATGTTCTGGAAAGGTACCTTCCCACTGGCCAATTCACATGCTGTAATCCCAACACTGTAAATATCTGACTTCACATTATACCCATGTAAATCCTGTAGAACACAATTAATTTGAAGTCCTTTAGTGCAAATAACTTAACAAAAAGTTACATACATTGTGCTCTTTTGATAAAAGATGGTGAACAATAATGGGGAAAAAAACCTATAAGCAAGAAATTAAGGTATACCTGATATATGGTATATAATTTTAAATTCCTAACATAATTTTGACAAGAATGAGGAAAAAAAAGTCTTGCAGTAGGCCATTCACCAATCCAAATATAAGGATACAAATGTCTTTTAGTCAAATTCAGAAGACACTCAAGACGCAGACAACCCAATGAAACGGCCACACCTGACCTGTCTCAGGAGTTCTGGACTCAGCCACGGCTGCACTGATGTGCTGAACTGTGGGAAATCATACACAGCCCTATGCCTCTGTCCGTGCTTAATCAAACTATGCAGATGGGAAAGGCCAGAGAGGGTCACCAGGCCATCACCAGAAATGAGGATATGGCTGGCTTTAAAATTCCTAGAACAAAAAGAAACAATCCTAAGTACTAGGAAACTGGCCGATGAAGAAATAGTAAAAATCTGGTCAGAACAAATCCAAGTATTCTCTTGAAAACTGAATACCCTTTATAAAAGAGCAGTATATGATACATACTACTATATATACGGGAAATGTTCAGGGAATTAAGAATTCTTTCAGCTACTTAATATAGCACTAGAATAAGGAAAGATATAAATGATAGCTACATATTTGGAATTGACAATATTTTTTTCAAACAAGGAATGGAATCAAATTATTAATTTCGCTATTTAACGATGCTATTACAAAACACCTAAGGAAAATCTAAAAGCATCAATTAAAAAACATTTGAAGCATAAGGTTATAATTTAAAGTTAAGTGTAGGCCAGGCACAGTGGCTTATATTTGTAATCCCAGAGCTTTGGGAAGCTGAGGCAAGAGGATCACTTGAGGCCAGGAGTTCAAGATCAGCCTGGGGAACACAGCAAGACCCCAGTCTCTCTAAAAAACAGAAAAATTAGCCAGGCATGATAGTGCACACCTGTAGTCCCAGCTACTCAGTAGGCTGGGCAGGAGGATTGCTTGAGCCCAGCAGTTCAAGGTTACAGTGAGCTATGATCATGCCACTGCACTCCAGCGTGGGTGACAGAGCAAGACCCTGTCTCAAAACTAGAATAAAATCAAAAATAGAATAAATAAAATAAAAGCCTCTCACAGTTTAACATTATTTATAAACATAACATATAAATAATTTCCTTTGTCAGATAAATTATAAAAGTGTATTGTTTTTTCATCTAAAACACAGAATTTGGAAACTAACAGAGTAGGATGGCCAATAGTCTGATAGATGTAATAAAACCTCAATTAATTAGAATACAGTGTGTTAGAATCCTTAGTTAACAAGAATGCTACTAAAAAAACAACAAATAGTAAGAAACGCTTTAAGGGGTTTGAAACAAACAATAAGAAAGCAAACTTATTTAAAAGTAACTTAATTAAAAAGCAAAACAAAGTCCCAGCATATGTCAGAACGGCACTGTTTCTGGCATTAAGTCAATTACTTTTGCATCTACTGTTTGATAACAAGAGAATTGATATTTAGTTTGATCATCTCAAGGTGCTGCAAAATATTTAAGAAATCAAAGAAAGGTTTAATTATAAGTTGTACATGATGTAAATGTGATATAAGCTAAAAAGCAGATAAAGAAGCTCTTTATTTGCTTTGGAAAAAACCCTCAAAAAACTCAATCAACTAGGATCCCATTCCTTACAGTTTATCCTCCAAACATATAGGTTCTCATGTCCCTCATCAGATTGAGACTGTGAGCTCCCTGAGGGCAGGCGCTCCACACTAGCACCAAGCACAGTGCCTGGCACAGAGCAAGTGGTCTGAACATGTTTGGTAAACGGTCGTAAGATGTAAGCATCCACTGCATCTATTAGCCCCTTCTCCCTCAATTTTCATTTATAAGTTTCCTATCCCTCCTTCCTAACACTTAACTGCTCCTTCCTAAAAGCTCCCTAACAGACTTCTTCCATTAAAATTCTTTCATTTTGTAAAATACAAATAAGTAAATACCTATGAAGACAGCCATTTTGATGCAGATAGTTCAACCCTCTCACTGCTCCAAAGAGAATATTTCTTATTAAAGTTTCACTCATTCCTTCAGGAAAGTAGGTCCTCAAGAGCTGACTTGCTGAACCTGAAAGAAAGCCCTGAAATCCTCAGATGAACACTGAAAGTCATTTTATTCCCAGTTATGTTTTAATGTTCTTTTCAACCACGAACACACAGACATCTGTCACTTGGAGTCTAACCCTTTCCCATGCAAATGTGATTTTCCTTCAGGAATCTTTAAAAGATTTTTTTCTAATGCTACTCTAGAGATTAGAAAAGAGAATTAAAACAATTTTTCAATATTATTGGATAAAAATATATACTGTATATGTATGTTTGTATATATATGTATTTTTTAATCCAGAAACAATTTACAAAAGCTGCCCTAAAAATCAAAGCTTTAGAATCCATTCATTTATTTATTCAACACACTTACTGAATACTACTTTGCGCTAAGTACTATGTGAGCACCTAGGGACACCAAAATGAGAAATATATGAATGATCCTTGACTGAAGAAGCAAAGTCCAGTGAGAGAGATGGGCGCACACACACACAGATGTTTACAATACAGTGAAGTAAGTTTACAATGCATTGAGACAGGGATAGGGATTGTGTGCATAGGTGGAAAAAGGACTTCTTCCTGCAAAGTAACAGATGCTCTCCACTGAGAGAGGGGAGTGAAACTTAAAGGAAGAAATCAGCTTGTACAAAGGCATGGAAATCTTGGAGAAGCAATGGTGGTGTCATTGATCATCAAACCCATTCTGCTTTTTTATAAACACTAAAATTCAACATGAACCAGATAGAGAAATACATCATGAAATCTAGAATCAGGTATTAGATTTACAAATTAAAAGTAGTGTATCATAAATCTAAGATCCCAATTATCTTTATAAGTATAGTTATGCACACTAAATGATGAGTTATTTGTTAGAAACCAGTTTTCTTACCATAGGCCATAAATGGAGAAATAACCCAAAGCCAGCTGCCAACAGTGAAAACTGTCCAGTAAGTTGTAATATTGGGATGCTGGAAAAAGTGGGATAGAATCACCGCTTTCTAGGATAAACACATAAGAGACAAGACATTTACAATCCTTTTTTCTTTATGATGAAGATAGCAGTAGTGGCAGCTATTACTCAAGGAAGTTTGTTAGCACTAAGCACTGTTCTTAGTGCTTTTACCCTCTTTAAATCTCACAAAACACTCCATGAAGTGTGTGATATTATGATTCCCACTTTACAGAAAACACTTAGGGATAAGTTAAAAAATGTGTCCAAAAGCACATAATTAATAAAAAGAAGTGGAAGTGGAATGTGAACTTAGAAAGTCTGACTCCAGAGGTCATACTCTTAATGACTATACTATGTTCTTATTATAGAAACATTTAAAAACACCTAAAAATATGAAAATAAAAGGCTCTTCTAACACCATATCATGGAGAGAACCACAGTGAACATTTTAGTGCAGTTTCTTTCAATCTTATTTTTCTGTGCAATGTACATAAATATTTTAAAAATTGGGACACTATTAAAACAAAATCCTTTCATCCTTTATATAAAAAATAATTAGTGACAAGGAAAATGGTATTATACCTGAAATGCAATTCTGTCACAGTTTACCAATTCGGAAATTAATTTTGCTTAACTGGATGGAAAGGAAACTGTTTGCTTTTGATTTATTTCCCTATATGACTATTTGTGATTGGTCTCACTAAGGGTGTTATAAATCTCCGACTAGTATTTTGAATATGATACTCATTTGAAGGAATAGTAGTTACCAAATCTTGAATATATTTGTTCTTTCATGTAATGGATCTGGCTTCCAAGTATTCTTTCCAATTCTGTAACTGCAGGCTAATTAGGACAAATTTACCTTTCCCTAACAGGAAGAACTATTAATTTGGGGAAAAAAAATGTTATAGATGTAATCTCAAACAGACATTACATTAAATACAGTTGTCCCTTGGCATCCATGGAGGATTGGTTCCAGGACCCCCCAAGGATACTAAAATCTAAGAATGCTCAAGTCCCTTATATAAAATGGCATAGTATTTGTACATAACCTATACATATGCTCTTACATGCTTTAAATCATCTCTAGATTACTTATAATACCTACTACAATGTAAATGCTATATAAATAGCTGTTATACTAGTTTTTGTTCATATTTTTATATTGTTATGTGTATATATATATATATATATATTTTCTTTTTTTTTTGAGATAGAGTCTCACTCTGTTGCCCGGGCTACAGTTAGTGCCGTGGCATTAGCCTAGTTCACAGCAACCTCAGACTCCTGGGCTCAAGTGATCCTTCTGCCTCAGACTCCCGAGTAGCTGGAACTACAGGCATGCGCCACCATGCCCGCCTAATTTTTTCTACATATTTTTAGTTGTCCGATTAATTTCTTTCTATTTTTTTTTTTTAGTAGAGACGGGGTCTTGCCCTTGCTCAGGCTGGTCTCAAACTCCTGAGCTCAAACAATCCACCCGCCTCGGCCTCCCAGAGTGCTAGGATTACAGGCGTGAGCCATCATGCCCGGTCTATATATATATATTTTTTAAATACTTTCTATTAGTAGTTGGTTGAATCCATAGCTGCAGAACTCATGGCCACAAAGGGCCAACTGTTTATCTTTTTCTTCATATTGTTACCTGTAAAGCTTTCAGGCGTTCTTCATTGCAGTTTTCCAGATTTGTAATTTTTATAGTTACCAGTGTTCCCGTAGGAGTATGTCGTGCGAGATGGACAGAAGTCAAGTTGTCAAATCCTCTTCCTATAATCAGACATAAAATTCAAGTTAGCAACCAAAGATGAAAAAAATTGACAATTTGGGCTTCATCAAAATTGCTCTTCAAAAACTGTTAGAAAAAAAGCAAACTATTGATTGACAGTATTAATAATATTTACATCTATCAAGACTTCCATCCAGAATATATAAAGAACTCTTATTATTATATAATAAGATAATAAGTAATCCAATTAAAAAGGAAGAGGATTAAATAGGCAATCCAAAATAAGATACAGGAATGGTTAATAAGCATATGAAAAGATGCTCAAGATAGAGAAATACAAATTAAAACAACATACCATCACATATTATAATAACTAAAATTGTAACTTGACAAATTGTGACATATTCCAATAATGGAATGCTATTCAGCAATCCCCTACCCCCACTCCCAGTCCCTGGCAACCACTGATCTGATTTTTGTCATATAAATGGTATCAAAAAGAATATGGTCTTTTGTGGTTAGCTTCTTTTATTTAGCATCATGTTTTTGAGATTCATCCTTGTTGTTGTATCTATCAGTAGCTAATTTCTATTGCCAAACAATAATCCATAATATGTATATACCACAATTCATTTATCCATTCATAAAGTTGATGGATATTTGGGTTGTTGTCAGTTTTTGGCCACTATAAATAAAGCTTCCAAAAACATTCCTGTATAGGTCTTTAAGTAGGCATATGTTTTCATTTTTCTTTAGCAAATATCTGAGAGTGAGATTGCTGGGTCATGTGGCATTGGTATGTTTAACCATATAAGAAGCTGCCAACTGTTTTCAAAAGTGGCTGAACCATTTTGCATTCCCATAAACAATGTAAGAGAGCTGCAGTTGCTTGACATACTGTCCAGCATTTGGTATTGTTTTTTAAACGTAAAACACCTACTCTAGAGTGGCACCTATTAATAGGTACCTTTCCTCTTTCCATAGTCACCAAATTTTGTCAGTTTTATCTTTGTAATTAAGTTAATCTCAAATTCGCCTTCTCCTCCTCAGGGTCAGTGTCACTGTCTTAGTTCAAGTCCTGTCCTCTCTCCCTGGATATATGTAGCGATTTCCTCACTATGCCCTGCATTCTGGCATACACCAGAATTACCAAAGGAACTACTTCAAAATACTTATGCATAGGCCCCATTCCTATGAAATTTTGATTTAGTAGTTCCATGATGGAATATAGGCACTGCAGTTTTTAAAAAGACACAGGTAATGAGGGTGATACTTCTGGTTGTGAATCACTGATCTACTATATCTTCCAGACTGCTGCCAGAGTTGTTCTAAATTTGGCATTTTATCCACTAGGAAGGTGCCACAGTGCAGTAGCTGAAAGCTTAGACCTTACAGTCAAGACAGTCTGGTTCCAAAGCATAAGCTCAATGACTGTCTCAGAGCCTCAGTATCCTTCTCTGCAAAATGGAAGTGGTAAAGGGTTAAATGAAAAAAATACATAGTAAATGTTCAGCATAAAGCCTGTTAGATGCTATTAATATCATCATCAAACAATAATCCATAATATGGCTATACCACAATTTATCTATCCATTCATAAAGTTGATGGATATTCCACAATGCCTCTCTAGCATAACGATAATAAATCCCAAACTTCTGCCTTAAATCATTAGGGCAATAAAGTGGATAAGGAGTGGGGGCCAACAGAGACAAATACACCCTACGAAGTCCTTCACGATGTGTTCCAAACCTAGCTTCCCAGATTTATCTCCTATCACTGCCTACTCTCCTTAGTCCCACCTGAAGTCACAGAGGAACTATATGGTTTTCTTCCTCTAACCATCCTTTCTCATTTACTGATGTAAACATTTTTCACCTTTCTGGATTGGTACTTCCTTTCTGATTTTGGAGAATTTGCCACCATGTGCTGTTTTAAGAAAAGATCAGATCCTTATTTCCCACTGGTCTCCTTGACCCCAGCATGTGATCTAAACTTGGCCACTTGGAGGATGGAATGAGTGACATACAGGAGCAGGGGCAGTCAGAACTCCCTGCAGTGGGTCCCATGTCTGGTGGCAGGAGGCCCCTGCCAGGTAGTACACTAACTAGGCTGCTCCTATTCCACAATTCTGGTCCCAGTCACAGCTTCTCTTGGTTTCTTCCAAACTCATTTCTCCAGCCAATAATTTTGTGAATTAGCAATATTGTTCGAAAACTCTTTTTTTGCTTTAGTCAACCAGGATTGTCTTCTGCTGTTTTTAACAAAAACTCTGATTAGAATATTGAGGAAACTTTTCTTCATTCTTCGGGATTTAGCTCCTTTTTGCCAACTTTCTTGACTCCCAAAGGTGGTTGCTTAGATCTTCCATCTTCTCTGTTCCCATAACACTTAGCACACATCTCTACTAGAGTACCCTCTGGTGCATAAAACAAAGCTATCTTATGTGTTCATCTTCCCAGAGAGTATGTGAACTCCTCAGGTGTTTTACATGGCTTTGTATCCCCAGCACCTAATATAGTAACTGGTCTGTAGTGTTTAATAGATGTTTCTGAATATTAAATGTTTCAAAGAGCAAATATTTCACATATACAAAGCTATAAATAGTAACCCATCCTGTTCCATACTTAACTGAAAAAGCTTTCTACTAAAAATGGGATTTTAGGTAAAATTTTAAATTAAAAAGTAATTTGGTTAAAGGACTATAACTGAAAAGATTTACATGATTTGATTTTATTTTATACCCCATATAAATTATACTCATAAAATTAGAAGCTTCCCACAATACAGACACAAATAATAAATATTTAGAGTCCATCTCCAATTATACTTTCATCTCTAATTATACTTCAGTAGAAAAGTAAAAACTCTAAACAGTAATCTTGAAAAAAATCTGGACCATTATTTTAAGACAGACATAAAATTAATTAAATCCATTTGATTGACACAATTTGTATCCATTTTTATACTGTAGGTGACAACAGAGAAACAGTTGCCTACAAAATAATCCTTTGTCATCAATTTCATTTCTAGCAATGAAGGGTCAATTATGTGAAATCCAGAATTATTACCTATTTCCACTTGGAGCTCATAGTGAGAAACATTGGTGGAACATATCACTTCACTGGCTCTAGTGGATGGAGGCAACCAGGAAAGGGTTGGCTCATCAACCTGCATTTTTTTAAAAGATAGAGACAAAATAGGTATGAACCATTTTGGCTCCTCACCCCAATATAAAACACTGATACTGTATTTCAAACACATAGATGTGTATTAGTCAGAAAATGGCTGGGGCTGTTTTAAGATCTAAAAGGAATTTACCAATTGCTAACTGATGTTAGTTAGAAAGCTATCAGCCTATACAAGATGAAAGGGCAGGAAAAGCAGATTTAAAGATGGCAAGGAATACTGTCCAGTGCAATTTCAAGTAAAATTTTTAAGATTTTCTAAGAATGGCTGCTAATTCCTTAGGGTAGCTGGTAAATGTACTGAGGTAAGACTGCAGGGACCTGTGAGGGATACTCTAAGCTTGCGCTCTTGCTTCAGGTGGCTGTCCGCTATGTCCATCTCTCATACAGGGGACATACTCTGCTAGTGGAGGTGTTAACAGTGACAGTCAAGGAACAATTTCTACACTGCAGCCTATTAAAATTGCTGATGAAGTTTTTTTTTACAATATGGAATGAATCAGAAAGGAAGTCAGAAAGAAAACTAAACCTAAGAAGATAGGAGAATAGGGTATAGACCTCCTGAGTGAATGACCATGTACTGAAATGAGGTCTTATGGGGTGCTTTGCAGTGAGAGTCTTAGGTTTGCACCTGAATACGTGGTAGTAAAATAGCATGCATGCATGAGAAAGAAGAGGCCTAATCCACTGGCTTCATATGATAGTCACGAGGGTCTCAAAGCACACTAGTACCCCAAAGGACACTTAGGAGCTTTTATAGGCACCAGCAGGTGGCAGGAATCTTGTTATTGCCTACAAGGTGGAGAAAAGGACAAAGGGGGAAAATGACATTACCATGTGCTAGGAATTATGCTAACTACTTTTCACATCCTTGACTCTTTTTAATCAGGACAAAGACACGGAGTTTAAAACAGTGACAGAAGGGAACATATTCATTCTGTTTTATGGAATGAAGTGTTACCTGATTCTAGAATTGCAAATAAAGCCAATTGAGACCTTTAAACTGAAAAAAAAAGAAAAGAAACAGTGACAAAAGGATTATAAATTCCCTAAACTTTTAAGAGAGCAGAAAAAAAAATAATTATAAGCCCATGGCTAAGGATGAATAAAGGTGAATATTGTTGAAGAAGAATGAAAGATTGTAAAAAGAAATTCTATTATACAACTGGAAATAATCCCAATGAGAAAAGAAATCTAAATAAATCAATTTAGTTTCTTTACAACAGAAGTCTTCAGATAAATTCAGATTTAAAGAACACATATAAGAGAGAGAATATAACAATATTTTAAAATTTTAAAGTGGTTTTAACCTGTAAGCTGTTAGGAAGGCTAGAGACATATAAACCAAAGCTTATCATTTACCGCTTGAAAACACAGCATAATGTTACTGAAATCAGAGCTAATCAGCCTCTATTTTGCTTCCATCTATTCCACTAGGGAAATAGTCTTCTTTAAACTAGAAGGGGCACATATGCTGTGAGTAAGGATTCAAAGACCCAAATAGGCTGTTTTAAATAGGTTCAAATCTCCAGGCCAAGGGCAATTACATTTAGGATATTAAATTTGCAGATATAGTAGAACTCAGATGAGAAACCAGAATGGAAATGGTCAGACACTGATCTAATTTTCAAAAGGGGAGAAAACTACAAAGGGGCAAGCTTGATGCTGCTGCCCAGTAAAGTCTAAGACCAAATTATTAGACAGATGAATTATGGGCATTTAAGAAAACAACACGGCAATCACATGAAGACAATACAGGTTTACTAGAAGTAAATCATCCCAAACTAATCTTACTTCTCTTTTTGATTTGATGACTAGTTAGAGAATTAGAAAGCAAAAATTATGGCAGGGTCCTTGTCCTTGCTCTGTTAAACTTTTTAATGACTTCCTGAAAATGTAAATGGCCTGTTTTTTAAAAAAGCATGGATTATATATTACTAGGCATAGCTAATTACTGAAAGAACAAATCAGGACTCAGAATCATCTCGAGCAATTGAAAGAATAAGCCCAGATCAGTAAAATTTTACAGGGATAAATGCAAAATCTTACACTTAAGTTAAAAAAAAAAATCAATGGCCTAAATACAAAATTGAGAATACCAGGCTTATGACCTTGAGGTTTCAGTCAATAGCATGACAAGGATGGTTACATAATAGCACACTATCGAGTTACATTTACAGAAGCAAAACGAGCAGAGTGAACAGATGAGTCTCACTGTATTCTGAAATGATTAGTTAGTATCTGGAGCACCATGGATAATTGAGACACGACGATTTAACAGGAACGGTGCAAAATCGTGAGGTCTAGAGAAAACCAAACATCTTGGTGAAGGTTCTGGCAACACTGAAGGAACTGGGAATACTTGATCTGGAAAAGATAATATTAAGTATATAGCTGTCATTTTCAAGTAACTAGAAGACTAGTGTAGAAGGGTAAATACAATCGTTCAAAGAGCAGAGCTGAGCTGAGGAGATAGAAGCTACAGGAAGCATATTTCAGTTCAGTGTAAGAAATTTGCAGTACCTGATGCCATCCAACAGTAGGTCAGGCAACAAGCTGCCTCCTCATATCATCCTCTCTCCACTGACATATTCTAATTGGGGCTGGATGACCACTGTAGACAGTATTTGAAGTACAGGGAAGTACACCCAAGAACTGGAAGTGAGGATGGAATGGTCAGCAAATGGAAGGCTAACTTTTGCTAGAAAGGATTTGATGCCTACAGATGTCTGCTTACAGCAGAAGAAAATACTGTGATATGAATTTCAGGTACTTCTGACACCTGACATTAGTTCTCCCTTATAAATTAAACTGCTTCTAATTATGATTTGCTTTCTGATGGAACTTTACTATAAAGAAAGAGTGGATTGATGACACAATGTAAGGGCACCATTTCCTCTGACACTGGGAGACTGGGTTTATAAATCAGTCTAATTGCTTCGTTAATGTGGGTCTGAGGCTAAAATATGGATCCCCTCTAGGTTTGCTGACTAAATCCAGTTTCTGATTCCGAGAGACTGAGGAACAGACCCCACATCATGGTTCAATAACCAAGCCAGTGAACATCACACTGAAGTGGTTTTGGAGAGATTCTGCCTAACTTTCACTTATGGTGAAACATACCTTTCCATTGTACTTCATTTTCTATGATGGAGCTCTTTTTGTTTAAATTTCTACATTAACTCTCAGAGATACTGTAGAAAAAAAAAAGAGACATTGTAGAGAACACTCCTTGGATAGGTTGAAAATTGGACTAGATGGCCTTTCATGAATCACTGAAATGCTAAAATTGCATTATTTTAAAAAGCAGCATTTCAACTCAAACATCACAGCCTTTCATTTGCAAAGGTCAATTATAGAAAATGGGCTTTTCTACAGATAGAGAGCTTTCCACAGTTACAGGAGACACAAATCATTTAGAAAACCAGACTGTTCTCCAAACATGACATCTTACCATAAAATTTAATCCTGTCTATAGGGTCCAGGCCAAGGGAGAACTACAAGTTGACCAAACAAAAGACAACAGATGGTGTTTTTAAGCATGACTCAGGGAGAGCCCAGAAAGGTTCTTCTAATCATCAGGCACCAGTTTCCAGCTGGTGTCAACTTACATTACATAACTCCTCCACAAAAGACTTCAGAGAGAATTTGCTTCTGCCTCCCTCACTCAGAATTTTAGTCTAACTCCAATAACAGAGATGCGAGAGTTAGCTCCTTAAAATATAAAATGGCTCCCACCTGGAGCTTTGAAGGATCCAGGTGGCACCTGCAGAAGTTTCCTGAGTTACAGGCCTCTCTCTCAGTAACAGCATGGAGTCAACAACAGTAACTTTACTTTCTACCTCAATACAACCTCAACCTGAAGGGTTTTACTTGAATTAAAACTCAGGTTGGACACTATAGTCTATTGTACTAAAAGGCAAGTGACTAGAAGACTTTAGGGTATTAGCGAAGACAAAGTGAAATGACAAAAATAAAGACAGCTGAAGTTAGGACTGCATTAAATTATAAACAAGATTAACCGGGATTATCTTACTTTGTAGCAAATAAGGCATCTGCAAGACAGGTTCCATTTTGTAGTAAAAACTGTAGTATAAAATATGGATTAAGGGAGAAAAAGATCCCAGAGAAATATTTATTACCAAGCATGTTTCTTTAATATATCAGGCATTGCCTACAGAAGATAAAGATGAGTAAGACATAATGCCTACTTTTATGGGGATCGCATTATAACTGGGGAGACATAGATATTAATCATCATGAGATAGTATCGTAAGTACTATTTTATGGTAATGTCTACAATATACAGGAGAATAATGGAACAAAAAATGTAAGTGGAAAGGCTTCATAGATGTGATATTTGAACCAATTCAATATGGATTGGGAGAAATTTCAGAGGGAGAAAAGTATTTCAAGGAGAGAGGACAGTATGTGCTAAGACTCTTGTAGCAAGAAATGAAACTCAAAAGTCAGACATATTCTTCGCCATTAAGAGTCCTTATATCATGCTAGCAAGTTTGGGCTTTATCCCATAGGCTTTAGGAAGCCAGTGGAAGTTTTAAAGCTGGAAAGGGACACAAGCAGGCCTGTATTAGTAGCAATACTGACCACTGATATGAGTGGTGGGAGAAGGCTATAGGGGTGTCTAGGAGACAAGAGGCAATGAGTCCCCTGCAACAGCCCAGGTGAGAGACAATGAGTCTTGAATTCCAGCAGTGCTCATGGGAAGTAGGGGACAGAAGCAAGGGCATTGCAGAGATAGACTCATTTCAGAGAAAGACTCATAAGACTTGGTGTATAATAAATATGGGGCAGAGGCAGAGTCAGTCTGAGGATAATCAGAAAACTTCTAGTTAGGATGACACAGTAGATGGGTTTTCATTAGCTAAAGCAGTTGGTGAAGTCTGAGAGAAGATCAAGGTTTTACTCAAACTGAGTAGAGATGCCTTTGAAAAACCCAACCAGAAGTATTCTACAGACACTTTTGGTGTCCAGGAAAGAGTTGGGGATTGCAGGTAAAAATCTGAGAATCATCGGTTCTGCCTGATGCCAGCACCCCCTCAGGAAACCTGAGGTAGCTCCAGGACAATCTAAAATCTGAGCAACTGAAGCCATAGGAATAGGTGAAACTCTTTAGGGAGAGCCAGTTTAGGAAGAAGAGAAGAGGCTAATTATAGATTCTTGGAGAACAGCAGGAGAAAGAAGAAAAAGACACTGGAAAGAAAAAGAGATATAGGAAAACCAGGAGTGAATGGTATTACAGAAGGCAAAGGAGGATTTGTACTCAACCATTTTCTTACCAAGTATTGATGGATACTGGTTTCAGACTGTTTTTCAGGTCTGAGAGATTCAACTTGTGTTCTTGAAGTGCAGAAACAATCCTGGAAATGAGAAATACATTAAATAAGTGAAAAATAAGTCAGAGGATAAGCAGGGGTTTTGTGTAGACACAAAAAGGTTGACTGGCATGGGCAGCAGAGACAAAGGGCAGCATGCAGGAACCTGGAATTGAAGCCAGGTTCCATAGCACAGCGGTACTCAGTATGGGAGAGAAGGGAGAGTAGCTGGGTGTGCAGAAGACAAACTTCACATCTGTTAGAATTTTACTTGGCACTATCCCTGATCCTTGCCCTCTCTTCTCTTCAGGTCATAATATCAATTCATTTTAAAAGTTGGTGTTAATTTTTAACTCTTTCATTACTGTTGAGGTTTTCTTCTGAATATTTAGCTAAAGATTATTCTGCTGTATTCATTAGAATTTTTACTTTGATCCTCAGATATTTTTCTTAAGTGTAAGAACCATGTTTATCTACATTAAAACACATATTGAGTGTATTTGGAACCAATTTTGTTTCTTAAGGTGACAAACATCTCTAGTATCAACTCAAAGCAAATTAAAAGAGTCTCACTTCTATTATCACAAATTTACATTTTCCTTCATATTAAGCCATGGTTCTGTTATCATATATTGCCAATAAGGAATGTAACACTTACGGGTGATTTATCACACCATCAATTAGTGGGGTTAAGCCAACTTTATATTATTTAGGGAGAAAAGGTATGTCAAAAGAAAAGTATAAACACATTGCAAGAGAGACTTTTATAATACTTTCAAGCATTTCATGAATATTCATTATTATATGAACATTAACACGTAATATCAAATGAGTCCCTTAAGTCCATCCAGTCTACTTAATATTTTGTAGTCAGTTACTTAAAAGTAATCAAATTTTCTTTCTTTTAAAATATGCCAAATTTCTCACTAATCAAACTAGTCATTTTCCCAGATAGCCTATATTACTGATTATTTTCAGTTGAATTCCTACAGTCTGTATACTTTATCAATCTATCACAATAATTTGGTATGTATTCTCACTGATGTATAACTCACTCTGAAGAACAGAAGCTAACAATGTCAAAATAGCTGTAGAATTGATTCCTCTGCAAAGTTTCTATTGGTTTTCAATGGTGAATAACATTTCTAATAAAACAGGTTTGAAGATACATATTACTGTAGTTCACATTGAAAACAATCACCAGTTAGGTCATTTATATCTTATATTTGGTATTTATTTTTTGCGACATTTACCCTGAATTTTTTACAATGATTAACACCATTGTGCAAAAAAGAGTTAACACAGGCAGGCCTAGAACTGCTATCCTTAGAAAAGGCCTGCTAACAAGGTTGCCCCTTGGCTGGTATCTGGGAATTTGGATTTGGGGAGGGTTCCCAACATTCCCTGATAAGAATGGCTCACTGTGCCCACATTCTTTGTGCAAATAATATGGCTTATGCTTTTTTCTGGAAGACTAGAATTTTGTTACCTCTGAGCAAAGGGTACCCCAAGAAAAGCCCCTCTAATGAGCTTCCCTGGTAGGCAACATTTCACATGTCTCAACTCTAGGGGAATCAAGTTCATCCTATGTGACTCCATTGAGAGAAGAGTTGTTTTTTTTTTTTTTTTTTTTGAGACAGAGTCTTGCTCTGTCACCTGGGCTAGAGTGAGGTGGCATCATATCATCACAGCTCACTGCAATCTTCAACTCCTAGGCTCCAGCAATCCTCCAGCCTCAGTCTCCCGAGTAGTTGGAACTACAGGTGTGCACCACAACACCCAGCTAATTTTTCTATTTTTAGTAGAGACTGGGTCTCGCTCTTGCTCAGGCTGGTCTTGAACTCCTGAGCTCAAGTGATCCTTCTGCCTTGGCTTCCCAGAATGCTAGGATTACAGGCATGAACCACCATACCCAGCCTGAGAGAAGATTCTTGAAAGCTTGAGTCTGGTTTCCTCTGAACTTTGTCCCACATGCCTTTTCCCTTTGTTGATTTTGTTTTGTATCCTTTTGCTAATAAATCTTAGCTGTGAGTATGAGTATTACGCTAAGTTCTTTGATATGAGTATTTGCCCCCCTGGCAAATCATCAAACCTGAGGATGGTTTGGGAGAACCCTGACACAAACATCAAAATATATTGAAGCATATTAAAATATTCATTCTCTCTAAAAAATGCCTGTCACTTTTTTTGACATTAATAAAAGAGAAGTTAATTTAAGACATATTGGACATTTTTAAAAAATTTAAATTGATCCCAATTTATTCTCAAAATAAGAGTTGTGATCTGTGTTGTCAGTTTATGAAAATATAGAAAACATTTCTATATTTTATATATTTAAAAAATAGATATTTTATATATTTTATAAAATATGGTAGACTTCTACCTCATCTTTATATAAAATTTTCATAGCCCAAGACAGTAATCACTATTAGATATGAAGACAGGAAAAACCATCCCATATTACAAGGCACAATATTTTTGCTCTCCCCTTCTAAAAAATGTTAGCATATTTATTAGCTGCCCAGGTTATAAAATCACTAAATAACAATATCTTATCCTTCAAATCATTTTTATATCCATGCTGTATCAATCAGATGCTGATGAATATAACAGCTCATGAAGAATCTATACATTAATCTCTTTCAGGCAGCACAATGATTTTATATTATCCAAAAGAAAGCTCCCTCAAAATATTTTTGAATATAATTTCTTTATCCATTATCATAATAGTGAAACATAATAAAAAGCAATTGAACTTATAAAGAATCTAAAAGAAAATATTTTACATATGCTGCTCCTTTGGAAAGACCATTTCTTAGTTCTCAAAGAGAGGGTAAAACTTGAATGGGGAGGAAATCCTCCATAAGTAAAAACATCAACTGTATCTCAGTTGTACAAATTTCTCATTTAGGAAAAAAAAGTGAATATTTTGAGTCAAAAGGTTCTAAAATATTTCATCACTGCAGATAAAATGTATTAATAATTTAAAGTTAAAATTAACAAAGTGAACTAATATAAATTATTCATTATTCCACATTATATCACATTTTTCACAAAATTCATAGTTATGGAATAATAGATTAAGACACTCTTTTTCCAAAATTTGGAAGCCCTAGGCAACCACACAGCCCCCTGAATCTCAGAATCCTCTTCTATCAAATGAGAGGACTAGACTAAATGCCCTTTTGTATCTTCTCCAACTTACAAATTGATATAAAATTGTAAATCTTAATCCTTTGAAGCAAATCTGATCTATCCCATTTTTGTGAATAAAGTTTTACTGGAATATTTTCATTCCTTTACATATTGTCTATGGCCACTTTCACATTACAACAGCAGAAGAGTAGTTGTAACAGAGATCATATGGCCCACAAGTACTATGGCCTCTACAGAAAGTTGCTGATCCCTGCTTTAGAGGAGGTACTTCACCTCAACGTATTTTCCAGATATGTAAAGCTTCCTTTTTAAGTAGTAAAGCTTTACTTTAAAGTAATGTGTGATATATTTTCCATATAACTAACATTACAGTCTTCTAACTTCACAGTTCTGCCTCTCAGGCTTGGCAACAGATGGAGTAGTTCGGCAGATACAAGTCTGAGACCTGGTTCAAATTCTTTGCAATCTTGGGCCAACTCAAAATGAGCATGATATCACCTGCCCTGCCAATTGCTCACAATTTTAAAGAATGAAAGAAATATATGAAAGTATCTATAAACTACAAATCATCATACAAATATACTCATGGCTTTTTAAAAGATCACTGTCGATATAAAAATTCCCTATTGAAATATTATATTGTATATAAGAGAGAATGAAAAGTCCTCAAACTAATTAATCTAAAGTAGATATCATGAATCTCATATAAATAGAAAACCAGCTGGCATCTATACCTCATATTATACATTGAATCATATGTTTTTTGTCTGATTGTTAAGTCAAAGGACTAATTTTTAATACTATTTTGCTTGCCTTTAGTTAGACGGGAATTTATAAAAGAGATTTTTGAAAGATTTAAAGAATAAAACATAACTAACTGGATGGGAGAGCCATATCTAAGTACAACATATGAATGAGAAAAAGTGAGTATGGGACAAAGAATTGGAATAATGAACATATTAAGATAGTATAAAAGTTCTTTTTGAAAGAGACAAAAACTCAATGATAATTTAATTCATTTCTAAAAACCAGAAGTTATGCAGGTCAAAACATCATCTCAGAGATTTTTTAAAATTTTTTTAAAATTTAAAAATACATATTTTTTTAATTTGGTGATGTCTCACCAAGCTGGTTTCAAACTTCTGGCCTCAAGCGATCCTTCTACTTCACCCTCCCAAATGCTGGAACTACAGGCCTGAGCAACCATGGCCAGCCAGAATATGCCTTTTGTTATGGCTCTACATTAATGTCTAACTACTATCATGGCCCAAAATCAGATCTATGTTAACGACAACTTACCAAAAGAGACATTGAATCGCTTTAGTTCACAGAAAGTGACAAAAATCCATCTATTCCAAAGAATATTTTTGTTTTTCCTTCAAGATGCAGAAATACCCTCCTATAAAAAACAAAAGCGAAATAATTCAGATTCACATAAAAGTTCCCTGAAGAACTAGTTGCCATAAACCCACCTGATATTTAGGCAGCTATTCCTTGACACAAGGATTAGAGATATTCCTAAAAAGTATCTTTAAAGATCATTTCTTTTTACTGAAGACTATTTGGGATCTGACATCACAACAGAAAAGCAGAGTGAAAATGAAGGGAGGTTCTGAATATTTCCAAAGCCTCAATATACTTACATCTCTCCTTCCCTATCTTTTCTATTGTTTTTTTTAAACAAACAAACAAACAAACAAAAAACCCCCGAGGAAATGTAAAAGCAATATGGAAAACCAAATTTGGATTCCTTTTGATACAAATGGTGTCATTTACAAATAAACACCAAGAATTTCCAATGGTTCTACTTATAAGTAAACTCTGAGGAATTCCAAAGCTTTCTTATTGGATTAAGTCATTACCATCACCTATTAAGTCATTTGGGATCCCTGACCAGCAAATATGGGAAAGAATCAGGATTAGTAATACACTAGAGATTAATGTGTTCTTGTTGCCATACATTTAGGAAAAAAGAGAATTTTTTTTAGTTTTCATGTGAAAATAACATTTTTGTAGGCTAAAATTTTTTTACTTTATGATTTTAGTTCTCAATTCTATTCTTGAAATTTGTTGACATCAAAGATATGCAGATTATAATACAAATAATTCCTGTCCACTTTCACTAAGAGTATTGATCTGAATAGTTTGTGAGATTCTGCAACAGAGGTTTAAAATATTAATGGTAACTTCTTCAGATTCAAGGAATATAAAAGCACCATCAAAGGTTTCCAGATCTTTACTAATAGAAAGGGTGGCAATGTACTGTATGCTAATGTAGCGTATTCCCTTACATCTAGCCAATATCTCTTTCATCTAAATTGTGCTTCATATTTCATTTTAATGATGTTCCCCAATTTGATGAAGGCATCTACAAATATCTGAGCAAAATGAGAAAAAGAAGATTTTGTAAACCATAAATACTATAGAGCAGTATCCAATTTTACTGCTAAGAAAAGAAATGAATTTATTCAGGATGTTCACATGAACCAAAGGTAGAGAATGGGAGAAAGAAACTGAAAAGTTATAATTATGTTGTCACCTGCCTTCATTACCATGAATTTAAGGCCCTGGAGTTTGCTGTGCTATAAAAGGGGGAAGCAATGCCTACCCTGCCTACCTTACAAGGTGATGGACATCAAATGAGATACATCTGAAAGTGCTCATAACTGCCAAGCACTGTATCAATATAAAAGCTTGAGTGGATTCTCTGAAAGGTATATTCAAATATACCATTGGCAGTGTAAAATGGTAAGGCTCATTTGAAAAGCAAGTTGGCAATGTTTCAATAACCATGAAAATATTCATACCTCCTGACCCAGTAAAATTCCCACTTCTGGTAATGTCTTCTAAAGAGACAAATACATAAAGAAACTATACACACACAGAAAGTCATCACCCTGTTATCTGTCACAGCTAAGTATTCATTCCATAAGTGTTTAATGAACAGCTACCAGCTACTGGGTACTGGGGACACACATTGATAATCAAGGCAGACAAGGTCCTGATCACTTGCAGCTGACTTTCCCACAATTAGAAAAGTTAGGGATATCACGATTAACTGAATTTTCTGGTTATCCTGATTTTGTGTCCTGCTTTTTTCAGCAGCATACAAAAGTGAAAAAAGTAGAATTATTAAAATCAGCAAGTTGTTACTGATTTTGTCCTCTTGAACAACAAAACAGTTTGAAACTCCATTATATTATCTATTTTTCAGAAAAGCTCAGAAGAAGCTTGACACAATCTGTGAGAATTGTTAGTATTAGAAGAATTGTCCCAATGGAGTAGTTTAATCCCAGAGGTTTTTGCCTTAGATACACCAAACTGTTAAGAGATAATTTTACAAGACATTTTGAGGTCAAGGCAGCAGCTGCACCTTCCAAGGGCATGGGGGTGGGGGATTTGATACTAATTTTCCACTGCATGCTATTTCACTAGATACAAATATAAATCCTTTTTAAAAAAATCATACTTGAGACATATTTTTAAGTATATTCACAAGTACATCAGTGTAGTCCCTTGCACTTGTATCCAAAAAGCTAATTATGATAAAGTTTTATAAATAATTTTAATTTGTTCCATAATAGAATGGTTCATTCGAAGGCTTTAATCTGAAAGAGTAACACTTTCTGTGGAAACCAAAGGGCGCATCTACTTACAGAACGCGGGTTTTGAGTGAGGTATCCAACAGAGGCCACTGTTACAAGGAATGCAAAAAAAAAAAAAAAAAAAATACCGATTCAAGTCTCTGTTCAACTTTAAAATTACTGTAATTTTCAAAGTGATCTTGGGAACCCCTAAAATCTTAATAAAGATCATAGCGACGCACAGCTCGATAGAATTTTCCAAACTTAGTATCGTGGCTCAAGCTTTCGATAAATATTTATTGAGCGCTTATGTGTCAGGCACTGTGTTGGGCAGGCGCTGTGTCACAAATCCTGATCAAGTTTTGAGGAGAAGGGTACTTGACCCAACAAATCCACGAGGAGAAAACACAACGATGAACTTAATACCGAGGACAAAACGGCTCTTGAGCATTTAATTTTGTGAGAAGTTGTTTCTAGTCTTGCTTTGAAGCGACTTTGTAGCGAACTCGCAGAAGGTGGTAGACAGAGCCGGGACCAAAGGGTGCCTTCTGTTTGGAAACGCGCCAGGCCCACGAGCTCCGCCAAAGGTGAGAGCCGCGGGGACAGGGCACCACGGGCGGCTCGGGCCCCAAGCACCTGGCGGCCAACCCAGCAGGCGCCACCGCGCGGGCTGAGGACCGGCGGCCGGGCTCCCCGATGAGCCCGAGCTGCGCCAGTCGCCACGCCGAACGCCCTGCGGCCACGGCTCCGCCAGCACCGGCTCGAGCTGGGGCGGCCAGCTCCGGCCTCAGGCTTACTCGGGCGTGCGCCGACCGAGCTGCACTTCCTCCCGTGCCCCTCCGGCCCCCAAACCTTCCCCTCGCCGGCCCGCCTCCCCTCATTACCCCAGCGGCCACCACGGCCAGCGACTCTCTTCAGGGTGCCAGCAGTGCGGGGTCGGGGCGGGGACCGGAGCCGGGGAATCCTGGAGCCCGGCTCGAGGAGGGGCGAAGCGAGCGCGCTAGGCCCGCTCTCAGCGCGGGACGCAAGAGGGCGGTGCTGCCGGGACCCGGACTGTCCCCTTGGACTTCGGCCCCAGACCCAGGACACCCGCTAGGACGACGTTCGTCCCACCCGGGCCGGGTCGCTGCGGCCCCGCCCCTGGGCTGGCCAGTGAGAAGGCGGGGCCTTCGAGCTTGGGGGCGGGGCGGCCCGAAAACCACAAGTCCCGGCAGCTTGTGCGCTGGGGCCGTGAAGGCTGTCGGGAGAGTGGGTTTCTTTCGAGCTTCCCCAGCTTCGCGGGGGCTGCCATTGACCCGGCGTCACTGCAGAACTGAGGTCGCCAAATGATGATGTTGTGAAGTCGGCTGTCTGTCCCTGCCACGCCCGGACGGTTACTGGCAGCGGCGGCAGCTCCGGCTGCCGCTCTCAGGCTGCTGCCGCTCTGGAGGCATCTCTCCAAGGGAGCGCGGACGGACAACGCAGGACGGCGGACCGTTCCGGTGAGTGACCCTCCGCGCACGACTCGAACTTGCCCTTGCCAACTTCCCCTGTAGGCGGAGGAGGCTTCTCGCCCCGCGCTCTTCCGATTCTCAGAGGTCACGCGCAGACAACAGAGCCGGAGGCTGGGTACTGGAGGGCTGGATCCCCACCCCGTTGTGAGAAGTGGGTTTCCCAAGTGAGGGTGCAAAGTGATGGACGCTGGGCTCTGACCTCGGGATTCACCCTAGCTGTACCTGCGAGGATGGGCAGCCTCTCATCTTCTGCGGGACAGCATCCATCTGGAGCCCCATCTTCTAGGATGAGTGGCTTTAGTGTCTGGGCATTAATCCTTAAGCCTCGGTCGCCATCTGTGATGTAACCGGGAGGAGAGAGCTCTTTCTGTGTTGAATCGAGTTGGGCTTTCCTCGGAATTGATTTTAAGCCAGACACCACATAGCTTTCAAAAGAAAAACGGTGGACTTTAGTTTGAAGGGTGAATAATGGATATTGACAGATATCCTTTATAGTACCAGCATAAAAATAACCTCCCAAACAATTTAAACATTTTCTCGGTCATAATAATAGGGGTGAAGTCATTTGCTCATGCACCGTTTTCTTAGACCTGTTGTTTTTGCACCGGAAAAAAAAAGTCACTTTTTACCGGAAATTCATCAAGCTGAAATGGACCATAGAAACAAAATGAAGTGAATTCTTCCAGTTCTTGGTCTGTTTCATTTTTCTCAGACCCAAATCTTTGCTGTTGAATTGGAAGTCTGAACTACAGTGATCTCTAAATAGCATGTTAATGGTGGTGATGTGACACTTCAAAACAAATTGTGAAGGACTTCTGGTGGTGAGAAAGGACAGGGATGCAGATATTTTATCATCGCAGCAGTTATTCCAGCTTCCTATTTTTAAAATCAAATGATGTCTAGTAAGTCAGCAAGCACATACTATGTGAAAGACAGTGTTTTGTTATGTTACAGACTTTTATTCTTATAATGGAAGAGGTCAGAAAGAACCAACATTTGAATACTTGAAATCTGCTAGGCATTCCAGCTCTACATGTATCAGCTCACTTAATGACTTTAGCAAACCTGTTGCACTAACCTGAAGCTTATGTAAAGTGGGAATTTAAATCTAGAGCTGCCTTGCTTCAAAGTTACAGGTCAGGTAACATACTTGCTTCAGAAATTACAGATGTTAAGGGTCGAATGGTAAAGAAGACTTTGCCAAGTGTTACTTCCGAAGACTGGTTCCAAGACACTTTGGGCATATAGAATAAGTCCTGAACCCCTGCTTTAATGCTCTTGAACAAGTTGTTCTGTCTGCTGTTCCCATCGCTCACAAAGCTACTCAGTAAGACCTTAAAAGCCCATTCCGAAGCTATCTCAGTTTACTTATGTAAGAAGTGACAGGATTGGACTTTCGTCACAAGGGTCTTCTCCAGTTCACAGGTTTTGTGAGTCTGCAGTTGAAAATACGAGCCAATGAGTGTTATGCTATACTGCAAATGGTTAACATCTATATTCACAAAGTAGAAAAACTTGTTTCTTAAAAATTTTATTTCAGCGCCCAAAATATGTTAAACACCAATATAAGGAATGAGACAGATGATAATATATTATTCATGTTTCTTTTGAGCACTGATTACATCATCTGTACCAGTTTTTGAACCTCTTTAGTTACCATCCTGTTTAGTTTGTAAGAAATCTGAGGTATTAAGGTACTAGTTACATTTAAATGACTTAGTAATTAAAGGAACTAAATTATTCATGGTTTAAGTCATATCCGTTCAGACCTGCACTTTTCTTATAATAGAAAACATTTATATAATACTGTGTTCTAGGTACTCATCTAAATGTTTTACCTATGTTAACTTATCCTCACAATAGCACTATGAGGTGTTTTTATAGCTAGGCAATTAAAGCAAAGAGAGGATAGTAAACATATTCAAGGTCATTTAGCTACTAAGTGGTAGAACCGGATATCAAACCAGGCAAGATCAGAACCTTTAACATTTATTGAGCACCTGCTGTGTACCAGCCCTACAACTGGGGGCTTTTATTATAATTAAGTCATTTATCTTTATGACTGCTTTATTTAGAATGAAAGTTCAGCATTTAGTGCCCAGTCACAAGATAAGTAAATGGTGGAGCCAGGATTTGAATCCTGCTTACCTTACTTCAAGGTCTTTGTTCGTTCCTTCACTTCCTCTCAATAATCAAATCTTCATTAAATACCTTCTGTGGGCCAAACATTGTGTGCTAGTGCTAGGGATATAGTCTTTGCTCTAAGGAATACAGTCTGAAGAGGGAAGGGGACAATTATGATAGTATGTTGAGCAATGGGATAGCAGCATGCAGAGAGCCGTGTAGAAGTACTGTGGGAGCACAGAGAAAGGACACTGAGATCAGCCTGGAGTGGAAAGGCTTGGGTCAGTCTTGGAAAAAACACATGGGAATTAGTCTTGGCAGAGAAAAAGGAAAGGAGTTGTTATGGGCTGAATTGTGCCTTCCACAAATTCTTATGTTGAAGTCCTAACTCCCATAACCTCCAAATGTGACTGTATTTAGAGACAGGACTTTGGGGGTGATTAAATTGAGGCCATTAGGGTGGGCCCTAATCCAGTCTGACAGGTGTCCTTATAAGAAGAGGAAATTTGGACACAAAAAGAGTCACCAGAGATGCACACACAGAGGAAACACCATGTGAGGATATATCAAAGAGGCCAAGTAGAAAGGCCCAGGAGAAACCAGACCTGCTAACACCTTCATCTTGGACTTCTAGCCTCCAAAATTGTGAGAAAATAAAATTCTCACACAGTCTGTGTTATTTTGCATGGAAGCCTTAGTAAACTTACAAGCAGGTATTCTAGGCAAAAGAAATGACATACAAAAAGCCTTTGAGCTGTGGCAAGTGATTCAGGTTTCATGGAGAGTAGAGAAGTGTTGCAAAATGAACCTGGAGACTAGGCTGAGGCCAGATTAGGAAAATTTTATATGAAATGCTAAGGGGTTTAAACTTTATCCTGGCTGGGTGAGATGGCTCATGCTTGTAATCCTAGCACTCTGGGAGGCCAAGGCAGGAGGGGAGGATCGCTTGAGATCAGTAGTTCAAGACCAGCCTGTACAAGAGCAAGACCCCATCTCTACTAAAAGTAGAAAAAATTAGCTGGTCATGGTAGTGCTCCACCTGTAGTCCCAGTTGCTCAGGAGACTGAGGCAGGATGGCTTGAGCCCAGCAGTTTGAGGTTGCTGTGAGCTAGGCTGACACCACGACACTCTAGCCCTGGCAACAGAGTGAAACTTTTGTCTCAAAAAATAAATAAGTAAGTAAAATAAACTTTATCCTAAGGAAGTTGGAATGGAGGAGGTTTGCAGCAGTGGAAAAACATTATCTTTGCATTTTAGAAAGACTAGGCTGAGACTTGTGGAAGGTAGATTAAAGGCAAGGAGACCAATTAGGTGGCTGTTCAGGAAGTTGAACTAAAGATTTTCTCAGAATATTGAAATGTCAAACTAAAACAGAACCATTGTTAATATCAGGAAGACTATAAATGGCACAGCTAATCCTCAGGGCATACATAAGAAGATTTAGAAAAAAATTTGTATATGGCTGTTCATACCTAAAGACTGGCTTTGCTTTTGACATCTTGCTTTTCCTTATATAGATCATAAAGCTTTACACAGCTATCATAGAATATTCAGTATTTTTCCACTCTAAAGAGTGATTTTATGTATTTAATAGATGCTTTTATGGTGTTTACACTGTTTTAAGCTAAATTTGACAACCCTAGAAATATCTACTGTTATCTCCATTTTATATACATAAAAAACTGAAGCACAGAGAGGTTAAGTGACTTGTCCAAGGTCATATAGCTAATAAACAGCAGAGTTAAGATTTGAACTCAGTCTCTCTTCAAGGTCTATGTTCTTAGCCATACACTATGCTGTTGCCATATTGTTATTTATCAAGATCTTTACTTGTGAAAAGAAGGTGGGGAAGTACAAAAATAAATTGAGTATGTTTGCTGTAAGGGGTATATAGGTTATCAGAGGAACAATTATAAGGTTTTAAAAAGGTGTTTTAAAGAAAAGTGGAAAATGTTGGGGAGCAATGCTTACTTTGAGTTGGTGCTTCTGGAAGGCTTGGTGGAAAAAGTGGCAGGAAAACCTGTGGCTGTTTTTCCCCAATCTACATTTTATGTAAGATAAGGCAAATGTTAAAAGAGAAAAAAGGAGTGAAAGAAGCATCAATAATGTAGATATCCCTGGGTAGGTGGAGAATGTCTAATCCTATCTTATCTCTGTCCTGCACTTGTGAACATAAACTTGTAAGACATTTAGTGTAGAATCAGAACAGACTTTAGTTTTAGGAACTAGAAGTAGCCTGCTGACCTAAGGTTACAGTTTGCATTTCTTTACCTGTGGGAGGCCAGCAGGGACTTCCTTAATCAATGGTCTGTGGGGCCAGTCCTTTCTAAGTGCCTGAGGCCTTTATGTCTCTTTTGCATAAGGAGTTGGGGGGAGGGGGTGCTGAGATTTTTATTTTCCTTTATACCCATCTTCTCACCTATGCAAATCTTTTCAAACTTAAGGAGCCCATTTTAATCTTACCTCCTTTGTGAAGCCAAGCCACTTCAGCTAGAAAAGAGCTCTCTTCCCACTGATTGACTATAGGACAGTTCTGTTGTAATACTCATTAAATGTTTATTATCTGGTGGTATCTTAGATTTCTTAGCTCATTAGATATTAGGTCTAATCTAGATCATGGAGATCATTAAATCCTTTTGGATCTTAGATCGTCTTAAATCTTTAACCTCCCTTTGGGCAGAGATGGTTGTATACTACTGTTTATCTTTAGTATTTTTAGTTCACATAGCATTTATTGAAAACTAGCTAATAAATAGCTGATTGACCAGTTAATTGAGGTCATTTTATTGACACTTCTTTTATAACTGGCTGCTTAATATGTAATGTTCTGACTTTATAGGAATAAAGTCAGTTATGTGAGCCTTTACTACTGGGTCACATAACCTTGGAAATATCCTGTTTAACTACCTGGCATTGTGGTTTATTCATGCTAGAAAATGAACATACAAAGTCTGCTGGTGGTGTAGAGGTGGAACTAATTCGTTTTGTAAAGATCACTGAGGTCTTTGAAACTTGCCTCTATTTTTGTGTCAATGTTTGCCAAACTTTGAGTTCTTTCTCTTTAGAAAGGTTTTTGACAAGTCACAAAAAGGAATAGTTAAGATAAACTAGGGCCTAATTTAAGAGTGTTATACTATATTGTGTGAAAATGGAGTTGATGAATTATTCATGTTAATGGTGAAAGAATTCACCTACCAGTTTAATTAATAGTTCATTTCAGCAACAATTATTTGTTGAGTTGTTTGAGCTCCTGCCATTATATTCTGGTTCTGACATGCAAGGAAGAGGAAAAGGAGAAGATGACACCTTCTCTTTCCTTTCAAGAAGACTTGCAGGCTGCCTGGCGCGGTGGCTCACGCCTGTAATCCTAGCACTCTGGGAGGCCGAGGTGGGCGGATCGTTCTGAGCTCAGGAGTTCAAGACCAGCCTGAGCAAGAGCGAGACCCCATCTCTACCAAAAATAGAAAGAAATTAATTGG
>CAUYSK010009683.1:0-11601 GCA_963575035.1 Avahi laniger
GGCTTATTACAAAAAGATACATGTTTTAGAAATGAAAAGAATACATCAAATATGAAATCCAATTGTTTCAAAATTTCTTCTCCAATGGACACGCTGATTTTCACACCACAGACCATAATTAGAAGCGTTCTTAACTCTGCAGCTTTTGTATGTTTTGAGGTCTAAAAAACTCTCAATCTATATTGCCTCATACATACCTCTTACTTTTGAGCCATGGATATTCATAAATATAATATGAACTTATGTAAATTTCTGCTAATACTCAGCAAATGCATAGTGTATGCAATAGGAACTTATTCAATACCCAATAATTAGATTTCTCATGAGTTGAGAGGTAGTTAAGTAGGCAGTAGTCATTGCTAGGTTTCAAATCGTCTATGTTTGTGTAAGAGTCTAATATTCTGCCTCCACAAATAAGGAGATACATCATTAAATTCCTCCTCACCAGCTCTTTTCTTAGGATGAGTCTAAGGGGTGGGGAACTTGAGACCTCAAGGCCACATGTGGCCCTCGAGATCCCCAAGTGCAGCCCCTAGACAGAATCCAAACTTCATAGATCAAATCCTTTTAAATTTGGATTCAGTCAAAAGGCCGCACTCCTTTCACCTCTTTCTGACAAGATCTAATTTCTATTCTTTTCAACATTTCCACTGACCCTCTGTACACTCCTGTGCTGTAGTTTCACTTGGCTGCTGGTCTCCCAATCTCCATACATTAAAGATGCATTTATACTTTTTATGCAGTGCTCTGAACATAATTACAAAAGCTTTGAATTCAGAATCAAAAAGGACCGGTTTGATCACATAAAAGCTAATTTCTGAAAACCACCACACACAAAGATTCAAAGTCAAAGAGAGGACAAACTTAGAACTCTCCAGGTACAGTCAGGAAAAAAATATTTTCTAAGCAGACCCATGGAAAAGTTTTCCACGTGCAGCAATTCAAAACTCTACCTATTGTTTTCTGAGCCCATTGAAGTTCTATTATTCAGTCTGCTGAGTTTTTTTATTATATGTAACTAATGTGTCATTTCTATTTAATAACAGTCTCCTTTGATTTCCCTTTGCAATTAGAGTACACGATCAACCATTTATTTGTGAAAAATTTTAAAAAGTAATATAGGGCAATATTTAGGGGCCACTTTAAAGGAACAAAAGATGTTTAGAGTCAAAAAGCAAGCAGGAATTTCCTTTATTGTTATTTGTAAGCATTTCTGATGTAGGTCCTGTGATATTCTTACCTTTTGGTTGCAGATCCAGCAGTAACAGCAAGGCAGATCGCAGTTCCCTGTGTTTGCTTCCTTAAGAGAAGTTTGATTTCCTTTTGAACTCCAAACAGCAAACTTTAGTACTCTTACTGCAGAGAAGAGAAACTTTCTTCTTGAAACTCTCTTCTTCATCTGAGGACTCATACCACTTCTTCAACACTAGTTCCGCTGTCACCTCTCATGAAAACCCCCTCACCTTTGGCAAGGTCAGAGGCACTGCTTTTGTGTCCCAACATGGCCCCTGGGCTGCCCATTACCAAAGCGAACCAAATCACATTAGCTTCAGCTGTTTCCTCGTCTGTCCCGGTAGAACTCTGTGATTCTCAAATTCATACACCATACCTTCTGTTCTATACCCTTAACTCCAGCCTTGCACATAACAAAAGCCCAATACGTAATTTCTGAATGAAGGTTATGTCCCCAAATGACACACTGAAAAAGATGGCATTGAGAGCTAGCTCTTTGTACATTTATTGCAATTCGATTGTGAAAATTAAAAATAGTAATAAATAATAAAGGACAGTATCCAGGGGCCACTTTGAAAAAATAAAAGCTATGTCTAGATTAAAAAAGCAAATTAAAGAGTGCTCTCATTTTTATTCATAAGCTCAAGCAGTGAATGGATAGTATAAAGGAATATCTAAATTACAGCTTGATAAAGCAGGTTTCTTTCTCCCTGAATTTCTGTATTCATGTTTGCAGGTGAGTGGAGCCCCCCTGAAGGCCACCTGAACTAGATGCAATGTCTTCCAGCTTTTCCTTTGATTAACAAATACATATCAAATGCCCAAGTGTTAGGAACTGTGCTAAATGTTGTAGTCATACACTAATGCATGCTTAGAGCTTTCAGTTTCATAGGACAGGTGGAAGGTGACACAATTTTGGTAATAATTCGAAATAAAAGTTTGTAGAACACACAGAGAAGGTAAAACAAGAAACCACCAATTTCATTAAGGAAGATTAAGAAATCATTCATAGAGGAAAAAATGGTTGAACTGAGTTCTGAAACAAGGTCAATGACAGATATATGGGAAAGGGAATTTTTAAAAATCTGGCAGAGGCATGAACATGTATAAAACCCCTTTATTGGATAGGGATACTTGAGAGAGAAAGCCAGAAAAGGTGCTATTCTCCCAAAAGACCAGGTGAACACAAAATTAAAAGTGAAGTTCTTCCCCAATCTCTCTCTTTGACTTAGATTTTGCTGAAGAATTTAGTGCCAATTTTGATCTAAATATAGATAAAGCATTTAATTGTGTGATAAGTAGAATTTTTAAAATAGCTCACCCAAAGACATTCCTACCTAATTCACAGAACCTGTGAACGTGATACGATATTATTCCCGTGTGTATTTCATCATTATATGATGACAGGTAGCAAAGTTAACCTTGAGATAGGAAAATTATGTGGGTGGGCCTTATTTAATCATGTGAACTCATTTAAGTACAGAGCTTTCTCTGGCTGAAGGTAGAAAACAGTGGAGAAATTCAAAGTACTAGAAGGACTTCACATATTACTGCTTGTCTGCAGGTAGAGGGATCTTGTGAGGAGGAACGCAGTTGGAGAAAGGAAACAAGGACCTCACTCCTACAACCACGATGAACTAAATTCAGCTGACTACCTGGGTGAGCACGGAAGTAAAGCATCAAGATAAGAACCCAGCCCAGTTCAAATCTTGGTATCAGCCCCATGAAAATCTATGCAGAAAGCCTTGCCAAGTCTGCCTTGATTCTGACCTACAGAATTGAGAGCTAATAATTGAATATTTTATTTACCTTGCTAAATATCTGATAATTTATTATGAAGTGATAGAAAATGAATACAGATATATTTCCTGCTATCTTAATTCTTTTCTAATGAGAATTTGAGAAAATATTAAGTGTTCAAAAATGTTGGCGATATTGAGAGAGTGGAAGGAATATAGTAGATACTTTTAATTTTGTAACCTAACAGCCATTTCTTCTTCTTTCTTGGTAAAATAATTGTGAATTTGTTTAGCTTGACAATGTGGCCAATCAAAAGACTACATTAACCTGCCCTTTGCAGCTATGTGTGGCCATGTGAACAAGTGTTGGCCAACTATATCTAAACAGAGTGTTAAGTATAAATTCTGGGAGTCTTCCTAAAAGTGAGGGGCACGTACTTTTTTGTCCTTTCTTCCTTCCTGCTTCATGCCTGCATGGCTTCCTGTAATGTAAAATCATGGCTTAAGCTCTGGGAGCCATTCCAAACTATAAAGTAATATTGTTATCTATTAATATTTTAAAAAATACCCCAATATTTTAGTAGCTTAAAAATAAACATTTAATTATATCTCCCAATTCTGCAGATCATGTGATTTTTCTATTCAACAAAGCGTCATTTGAGGTAATTCATCGAAATTTATCTGGCAGCTGGGCTGATCTGTAAGAACTATGGCAGTTTACTTTCACGTTGGGCACTTAGGTGGGAGTGGCTAAAAAGCTGAGCCCAGCTGGGCCTTTCCTTTCCTCCAAGTAGTCTCAGAGTCTGTCCAGATTTTCTCTCCAGCAGGGCAGTCAAGTTTCTTACATGATACCTGAAGGATCTAAAAGCAACTACTTCAACAAGGAGGAAACAGAAATTGACAGTACCTTGAGACATGGGCCTGGAAATCTGCACAGTGTCTCTTCCGCTATATTCTATTATTTAAAATCGTCACATATCTTGCTCAGATTCTAGGGAGGAAGATAGACCTCATCTTTTAATGATTTTGTGCCATCTTTAATCTTCCATAGATGACCTGAAGATTGTAAAGAGAAGAACTGGAAGGAGCCTGGGTCCCTGATGACTTAATAAAACTCCCAAACTAACTCTGAGTTGCTGACATCTGAATTTATTTCATGTTACAAAGAAATAAATGTTCATCTGTTTTAAGCAATAACAGTTATCTTTTTGGTATATGCAGTAGAAACTGATTCTGAGAACTTCAATAAGAATTTTATAGGGATAGGGAGACCACAATCACGGTGATTTACTTAGTATATACAACCTTTTTCTTCCAAGTCTTTGCATAGCCCTCTATCATAGAATGTTTCATTATAACAAATATTGCATTTTATTTTGGAATAGTTCACCTGCAACTACCTTCTGGATGATATGTAGGAGTTTAGTAATTTGGGAAATTATATACTCCATTCATATTAGACACCTTACTGACAGGGCATCAAGAGGGTCTATATTATCTAAAAACATATCAAGTTTTCATGGGTAATAAAATAAATGAAAGAAAAAGCAAAGACCTTGAAAGAAAGAAAAGAAGATACAAATTCTGAAAAAGTACATATTCAAACGGATATTGGTAGCTTGTGCTTCCAATATCTCCTGATAATGTCCTGGCTGTTGGTAATATAAGTTGTCGTGGTGATGGGCAGAGAAACTGAAAATACAGCAATGAGAGGGTTTGGGTTGTTTATCTGTTGTTGTTTTGTTAATACTTATCATTGTTTTATTTGTTCACAATGCATTCTAGGGCAACATGCTGCCACATTCAGCATCTTTTGTATAATTAACACCCTTACTCATTCACATTCTTATATTACATTCTCACTCTCATGCACATCCAGAAATATTATCAAATTCCCCCAATCACAGTCTCAGACTTTCATAAAATATTTTGCATGCACATGAACTTTCATTCTTTTACACCTTCTTATACTTCTGTACTCTTGTGTTTATTCAATATCTTTATACTTTTTCATGTTTCAGTATTGCTGAAGTAGCCCTCGTCATTGTTGGGATCCATCACAGAAGAAGCTTATTTGTAATTACACCGTTTTAATTGCAACATGAAAGGATGCTTTGAATATTCCAATAAAACAATTGAGAAATTACAGATTCTGATTTGGACTTATAAAGAGTAACTTCTTCTCACATATTTAATCAAAAAACAAAAGAAAGAAGATTCAGATAAAGACGGATTATAAAGTAAAGCCCCAAAAGTTATAGCATTATAAATATTTTTACATTAAGAAGCAAATGTGAACCCACAGAATGATTAGCTCACATAGAAGCGACAGTTCATTAAGAAAAAGATGTCCATTTCAAATAGAAGTAATGCATAGAATCTTAAATTGTTTGATAATACCATTTAATGAGAGACTTGAAACATGAGAACACATTGAAAAAATTTAATTTCTTGCCAATTTGATACAAATGCTAACATCAATGCAGATATAAAAATTTTCAATAGCACTAAATAAGGGCATTGGCAACAAATTGGTTGTGAGTGTGGTTATTTGCAAACATATTTATGTCATTGCATGAGAAAACTTAAAATGCCCTGCTATCTTACAACTTATGTATGAAATAAATTTGGTAAAGTTTTGCTTGACACCGTTTCTAAAAACATGACAGTGTCCATAACAGGCTGTAAAGTGGAAAGAAAACCCTCTAAACTTTTATTTCTACTACTGCTGTTATTACTACAACAAATAAAAACAGATTTTAAGCAATGATGGTAGAGAATGTACTGAATTACCTTTCTATTCTCTCTATAAAACATAGCACAAAACAATTTTTATATGAAAAGACAAAGAATGAAAGAATATGCAGTTAAAATATATGAGAAAACATTATAGAGATATAGCAGGCTATTAATTAATAATGTCAGTATCTTGTGCTTACAATGTTTGTGGGATTTATAAACTTTTTAAACATATATTTGGCATTATTTATATCTAATTTTTTTTGTAATTTTGTGTTCTCTTGTCTAAGGAAGCTTCTCCCAAATGGTATCAATGGCACCTTCTAAGCTGAATCTACCTTGGAGAGAGGCTGGTATCAGTCACAGTGACAGCAGATGGATTCAAACAAATCCAGGACAAGCTTTAGGACTATCACAGTCTGTAACGAATAAAAGATTATATTAATATATCAAATGAAAGACAGGTACGATATGGGTTTAGGGTAACAAAATAAGCGAACATTGGAGAAATCTCTCTGAAGAAGGATAATTTTAAATCAGATCTTGAAAGAGGCAAATAAAAAGAAAGGAGGAGGGTGTTTCCTGAAAGTGGCAGGGATGTGCCAACCTCTAGGTAGGCTGTAAGAACAGGGGCTTAGATGAGGGGCACGAGAAGAGAATTCAGAGAAATGGAAATGGCATCTTTAGTGCTATGTGGAAAAGAATAAAGGAGATTACATTAAGGACACAATGATACAGTTGAGTTCTTAAATATTAAGAGATTTTAAAAAATTTCCTTCAAATATTTCTTCAAATTTTATCTTTCAAAGATCACAAAACTAAGTGATCATCAGAGAAAACCAAACATTACCTATCTTCACCTTTAAGAACTTGGAAAGAACCCACAGAATTTTTTTTTTTTTTACCAACATCAGTAGATATCCAATGCTATATCATTAGTTCTTTCCCGCAAACATAAATAAAAACAATACAAAGGCTGTTTGCTATTGAAGCAAATTAAGTTTCACATCACTAGTTTACTAAATGCAGCTGGCTCACAATGAACTCCTTATTTAGACTAAGAATATCCTACACATTTAGGGACATCCGAAGAGTTTAAGAACAATCCATCAGCCAACCTGCCATTAGAATACAAGTATATGGCATTGATTTTCAAATAAGAAAATGAAAAAATATATATCGAAAAACAGCAGCCCCAAATTTCAATGCACCTTGAAGTTTTTCGAAGAAGGCTGAGAAAAATAACTTAGTTCTTCCAATAAAGTCTCATTCAAGACAATACTCAGCTACACAAATTCTCTTCTTCATTCTCAATTTTCTCTTCTCTCTCTCACTTTGGTGAGGATACCTATGGGAAAATCCAAAATAGTGTTATTGGGAAGATCATATACGCTTATAATAGTATCTTTCATAATAGCTTTTACATTATGCCCCATTAGGGTTTCTTTTTACACTAGTCTGGCATGACAGTGTAATTCCCTGTTAAATGCTATATTACCAAGGATGAGTAATAATTCAACATGATGCTAATATAGCACGAGTTTAAATTGCTAATTCAATGAAGACTTCATTGTATTGTACATCATTCTAATCATTTTGATTTTTTTTGCAAGAAAATATTAAAGCCCTATAAAGGTTTTAAAAATATGGAAATAGTTTCCACCTGTTTCCTACTCACAGTAGAATGTATTTCTTGAGAAAGAAGCAGGTCCCTGTCTTTACTATTATCACCGTTTATTCAAGCGTATGCTCAGAAATACTCTGAAAAACTTTTAAGAAAACTTACCTCCCTCCTCTCACATAGGGGTGGGGAACCTGTGGCCTCAAGACCACATGTGGCCTCCAGACCCCCAAGTGCTCCACTTCGACAGAATCCAAACTTCACAGGACAAATTCCTTTATTAAAAGGATTTGTTCCTTAAAATTTGGATTTAGTCAAAAGGCTGCACACAAAGATCCACTTGTGGCCTGAAGGCCGCAGGTTCCCCACGCCACTGACCTAGCATTTCTGCTCACATCCAGTTTGTAATACACTAAATCCTTCTTGTGTGTTCCCACCATATTAACCATCACACACGCACCCGCATGCACGCACACACGCATACTCCTTAACTGTCATTTATTTACTCAAAAGGGGCTCCCCATTGCTTATAAAGTCATTTTCTGACTTCCAAGGAACTACAGAATGTCAGATTATGGTTTTATACACACACAGACACACACACATACACACATGCATACACAAAAACACACATATATACGTATGAATATACATAGACACACATTATCTATAGAGTTACTAGTAGAAATGTCCAATATAATAGTTGCTACTACTTTCTCGTACATGCTATGTTCTGGCAGTGTAGAATAATGGTTAAAAGCACGTATTTTGAAGTTAAGAGGTTCTGGGTTTATCATGCTCTGGATCTAAGTAGCTGTACATTTCAGAAACATATTTGTTTCTTCTGAGTCTCATGTGAAGCTCAGGATATCAAGAGTTTCCTACTTCATTGTAGCTTTGCAAGTGTCGGATAAGGTGATGTTTGTAACATGCTCATTACAGTGACTAGCATATGGAACATAATAAATCTTGGTCAGTGAAGAACTAAGATGCGTCTTATCTTTGGATGAATTAAAGTAAGATTGGTAGGTCCAATTCAGTTTACTTGTTAAGGCTGTTGACACACAATGAAAAATTGCCATTCACAGAGGTCGTTTCAATTTGCACCCTTGTCATGTGTTACTGTGTATAAGCGAAAGTGCTCTTTTCCCTAACTTTTTGCCTCACTTGGTATTATAATGTTGAATGTTTGTCATTGAAAAAATAGCATATTTTAAACTTGTATTACTTGGATCATTTTTGAAGTTGTAAGAAAGGAGACTCCTTTTCTTTTATGTTTTAGTGCTACTGATATTTGCCCAGTAGAATATCTAACATAAAATTTCCTCAATTTTATATTGGTAGATTTAGGCTTATGATTTACTATGTAAAAGGATTATTGCAAAAAAAGGATTATTGCATGTGAAGATATTACCCATATTTGACTTTGACTGTGCTGTTACTTTTGCCAGGAAGATCATTTTATCATGTATGTTCCAATGTTTCTATATCTTCCTATAGCTTCTAGGTTTCACAACATTCTCAAAGGTGAAAGACTTGTATAACATTGAAGGTTTATTAAGTATTCAATAATTTCTGTTTATTCTACATTTCTTTAATTTAAAATTGGGGACATCTGTATCTGATTTTGGTGAAAGTGTCCAGCTTCATAATCTTACCCCAAAGAGCTAGTCCCTTGTACTAACATTATTAATTCGATTTTTTCTATAGTGATTTAAAGTGCATATTCTATGTCACATGTAAACTAGTATCTATTATTAGACTCTGTAGTCTAGTTCATTTATATGTTTTAGTTATATTTAATACTATTGATTTTTTAATATTTAGTATAATTAGACTTCCCCCATTACTCATATTTTACAGGATTTTATATCTTTTGGATAATCATTAGCAATCTTTTTCAATCTCCTCCCTCAATATCCCCTGTTATACAGTGGGCATCATAATTATTGCATTGTGTTTATAAATGGCTTTATTTTTAAAAGAATTAACATGCTGAAATAAATAAATAAATAAAAGAATTATCATGATTAAAATATTATTTGACCATGATAATTTTTCCCATTTTTTCTCTTATCTCTTTCAGATAAATTAAAGTTTGTTATAATATGAATCTCGTATATTTCTTTTTAATATTTTTTCTGGGTAATTTGTAACCTAATTTTTGACATTGAGTCAAACAGGCTCTTTTATTTGATTATATGTTTAAACTGAGTCACATACAGGAAAGTTAAATTTTTAAACATTAATGTTATTAGACTTGTTACTAAATTACCATTATTATTCCAAGTGTTTTATCAGTTAAAACAGATATATAGTACACTGTACTCAGTTATGTTTTCTGGAAATAATATTCTCAATTTGATGATATTTTTAGATTTCACTGTATTCTTTTGTTTTATTAAACATTTCTAACATGGAGAACTATATTCTACATTTATTTTCCCAAGTCTATGTACATTTTGCAGTTATTTATGATGTTTTTGATGTATGAAATATTCAATTTTTACATTGTCAAATCTATCACATTTTCCTGTTTGTTTTATGATTAAAGGTGTCTCTTAAACATGATCTAAATTTTTTTCCAACTTTTCAAATAGTTAATGATTTCTCCAACACAATTTATAGAATAATTAATCCTAACTCACTGATTCTCAAAGTCATATTTACATACAATAATTTATCTTACACTGATTTCAATGTTATATATTGATCTCAATATATTTGACCAAACATATGTTATATTTTACTCTTATTCTCAAAAAGTTACCAAAATAAATGAATTTATTGCCATTTGCTGGAAAACAAAAAATATTTCTTCATGTTTTAGAAATTGTACACGATTCTTAAAAGATGGAAAGGAAGTAGGATTATATTGATTAGTGCATACTTTTGTTTGTTGCCTTCTTGAAAACTCAGGTAGTGGAATAGGTGGGGATATAAAATCTAGTTACAGGAGTTAGTGTGGGTTCCCCTGTGAACATGTTTGCAAGAAAACCAGGAGCTCACATTAACAATTCATCATCCAGTGGATAAGAAATTCATTAAAAAAATTATCAAACATACCAGAATACAGGTACCATGAACAAAATCAAAAATAAGATTCCAGTAGAAGTAGCATACATACGAAACAGATATTAAAATCATGAGACCACAAAAAAGTGAATATATTTAATGCCACTGAATGGCAACTGAAAAATAGTTAAATAATAAATAAATGTTATATATATTTTACCACAAAAATATGAGAAAGATTATAAAAATATTATAATGACCAAGTTCAAAGAAATTAGAAGCAAACTTTAAAATAAATGAAGGGATTAGGAACTATAAGCAATTACCCAAATGTCTGAAATTGAGGTAGAGATCTTCTATTATAGAAATAAACCACTCAGCAATTGAAATTTAAAAATTTAAAGCATTGCACATAGTTAAATTGTGAATTATGGAAATCAAAGACAAATTTAAAAAATTAAAATAATCTATTTTTGGAATGGCAGTGTGAGGTACTCTATAGACCCATTCCAGAACAAAACAATCATAATCGATGAAAATATTTTTTAAGCAACCATTTAAAGTCCCCAGAAATTGTCATAAGGGCACATAGCCCTTGGAGAACATTTATTCAAGAAAATCTACTGCATCTCAGTAAGAAGAGAAAAAGTCTGTGGCACATGATCTACAAACTGCTATTTCCTCCACCCCCAGCTCAGGATGACAGAAGCTCTACTCCAGTAGACATAGCCCAGAAGACCATTTTCACTCTATTTCCCTATCCCTATAATATGAGCATTAAATTCCAGAGGAAGGCAGTTAACAGTAGGGACTCTCTCTTCCTACAGTCAGCCCCAACATGTAGAGTCGAGTCTTTTCTGTAGGAATGGCAGGCCAGAATATTAGGTCCTCAGCCACCCTTGCCCCAGTCCTCTCGAGGTGGAGATTTCATGCCCAAAGAGGCCTGCTAAGTACACCAGAGGCTGTCCCCACTTAGACTCCAACTCATAAAGCAAAAATGTCACTCCAAGAGATGAAAGCCACTTTCATACTCTCGGGTCAAGAATAATGGCATAGGCCGGGCGTGGTGGCTCACGCCTGTAATTCTAGCACTCAGGAGGCTCAGACGGGCGGATTGTTTGAGCTCAGGAGTTCAAGACCAGCCTGAGCAAGAGCAAGACCCCGTCTCTACCAAAAATAGAAAGAAATTAATTGGACAGCTAAAAATATATAGAAAAAATTAGCCGGGCATGTTGGCTCATGCCTGTAGTCCCA
>CAUYSK010009684.1:0-17053 GCA_963575035.1 Avahi laniger
TCCCAGAGCACCAACGCAGTGGCCTCCCTATGGACCAGGACCCCGCCCTGGGGTAAAAGTGAAGCTTTTATTCTTTTTTTGCACACGACACACCGGTGGCGCACGACAAGCAGGTCCCACACGACACGCTGGGCACACCATCCCCCTTCCCCCCATAGTCCATTGGTTCCTTTGAAAGTGGCAGATGGTATCGACTCTTGATTGGTTGGCTCCAAGCCTCGGGATTTTCAATTTTTGCGCCGGCGCCAGTTTTGGTCCGCGTTTAGGTTTCGGAGGAAACTGAAACTTAGGCCTATTTCAGGAAATTCGCTTGTCATGGAGTCACTCCTGTTCTTACTCCTATATTTAACAAACAACTAAAAGCAAGCACGGTTACAGAAGCAAATGGCATTAGTTACAATCAAAGAGAACATATTTTTTTAATCTCGAACAATTTGTTCCACACAAAGTACATTTTCCTACTATCAATTCCTGCCTTTCATTTTCACTCAGCATAATTAGCTTGGGATTTATTAATATTTTGCATATTTCAAAAGTTCATTCTTATATATTCCTGAGTAGTATTTCATTGCATAGATACCACATCTGACAAGGGACTAATATCCATAATATAGAAGAAATTCAGCTTAAAAGTAACAAAAATAAAAACAAAATTAAAAAATAGACAAAAAAAATGAATTGACATTTCTCTAAAGAAGATATACAAAGGGCCAAAAAGTGTATGAAAAAAATGTTCAACATCACTAATCATCAGGGAAATGCAAATCAGAACCACAATGAGATACCATCTCACCTTACTATTTTTAGTTTTAGCCACCCTAATAGGTGTGCAATTTCTTCTGGTTTTAATTTGCATTTCCCAATGCAAAAACTAATTATGTTTAACATTTGTTTATATGTTTATTTGCCATCCATATATCTTTGTAACAGATGTAAAGTTCTGAAAAAGGGCAATGAAATGTGTTACAAGTTGTCTCTTTAAACTCTCCCTACCCTTTTTGGGAATTAAAACCTGCATTCCTGACCAAGGCCAGTAATCGAAGGGGCAGAAAAATGTTCTTCGCTTTTTTTTTTCTTAGTATCTTAAACCACAGGAGGTGGCTCAACAGAATTGTCTGGACAAGGGTCACAAGACCATAGTCGAACCACCAATTATAGTTAAACAACAATAGCCCAAAGCCACAACATGTGACACTAGTCTCATAAACCTGAGCCCAACTGCCCAAAATGCCTTTTTTAAATAGCCCTGTTTTTCTGCTTAAAGTGAGGATGGCAGTCTTTGAGACTCTAGTGCACTGCCCTCCTTGTTTGCCAGACAATTAATACATTTCTCTTTCCTTTTCCTCAAACCACTTGTCCTCATTCTTTGTTCTCACCGATTTGGCCTTGGGAACAAGTTCTGAACTCTCGATAACATCTTTAATGAAAAGTCTTTCAAATCTTTGTACTTTTATTATATTGGGTTGTTTGATTTTTCTTATTGAGTTTGGACAGTCAATTCTCTATATATTATAAATATATATGTTTTTTTATCAGACATATAAGTTGTATGTATTATCTCCCAGTTTGTGCCTTGTCTTTCATTCTCTTTACTGTGTCTCTTAAAGAGAAGACATTTTTAGTTTTGATGAGGTCCAATTCAACAATTTGTTCTTTTATAGATTATACTTTTGATGTTACATCTTTAGATATCTTTGCCTTGCCCTAGAACATAAAGTTTTCTCCTATATCTTCTCCAGGAAGTGGTATAGTTTTAAATTTTATAATTAGTTTCACAATCTATTTTATTTTTTGTATATTACATGAGTTGTATATGAAAGTTATAGCTTTCTGTTTTTATTTTTTGCATATGGACATACACTTGTTACAGAATCAATTATTGAAAAGTCTAACTTTTCCATTAAATTTCCTTTCATTTTAACCAAAAATCAGTTGTTTATATATGTATGGCTCTATTTCTGTACTCTATTTTGTTCTTTGATCTGTTTCACTATGTTCATCACAAATCACCTTTTTTAAATGTAAAATCAAAATCAGAAAGTACTAGTCCTACTTCTTTCTTCTTTTTCCAAAGTGCTTTTGTTCTTCCAGGTTCTTTGAATTTATCTGTAGCTATTAGAATCACTTTGTCCATTTCCATAAAAAAGCCTGCAGAGATTACCTTGTTGAAGTTTTCTCTTCACCCTTAGAAGGTTCACTGAAAAATCAACTCACAATAAAACAAATTAATAAGAAAAAATATCAAATTTATTTTAACGTGTATAAATGGGAATCCTTGGAAAAAGAAGATTCAGTTTCCCAGTAGGGTGCAGAAGCTCATATTCCTTTCTGATCAAATGGGTTATGGGAGGAGGGAAAAGAGGAATTCTGTCAAGGGGCAATAAGGGATTACTTAGAGGATGAATGGATGGGGAATGAAAATTAACTGGTAAATGTTTCTCTTTGAAATTTAAATAAGTCTGAGAGAGGGCATATTATTTTCTTAAAGAGTGTGTTCAGGTGTGTTCACATTCCTGCTTTTACAGGGAAAGGAAGAAAGGAGCAATTATTCTCCTAGGTGGGTCTGAATCTTGGGCAGATAAAAAAAACTTCAATGTTTTGGGGAGAGGTAATGGTGGTGGTGAGGGGAAGTTCAGAGAGACTTTAAGTCTTCTCCAGTCAATCCAGCATGCCAAAAAGTCATATTTGGGGGTAAAATACTTTCAATTTCTTTCACATTGAAGTTCCACATAAATTTTAGAAGAATTTACACATTAGCATTGTTTTTTGACCATGAACATGGTATGTCTATCCATTTATTTATTTCTAATTTAATATCTTTCAATGATATCTTGAAGTTTTCAATGTCCACTTCAACCTCTCATCCTCTGAGACAAATTTTCTGAATTAAATTCTCAATGTTTTAAAATACTCAGAGTAGTTTCTATTGTATTATTTTGATCATTATTGGAACACTCATCAGATTCTCAGCTCCTTTAATTTTTAATTAATTAGAAGCAACATTCTCAATAAGACAACGTGAACTGCCCTATAAAGTATTTGATGGTTTTGAAAGTAGTGACCATAACAGTAACTTAGACTTTCTTCTAGTGTAAGAAGACTGATTCTGGTATAAAAGGCAATAGATAGTTCGGAAAAGAAAATATAGGAGATGGACAATTACATTCTTCAACTATAGAACAAAATATATAAAAAATTACTTAAATTAGTCAAGGATATTTCTTCCTGTGACAAAGATTCATCTTAAGCTCTGAAAAGTGGTTGTAATTTCAGGCACTTAGGATAGTCATTAGGGAAAAAAAAAAAAAAAAAACAAACCTAGTTCTAATACAAACTGGATGAAAGGATTGGTATATGTGGGAATAATACTTTTTAAGTTGATGGCACTGCATTAAAAATGCATTCAGACTCTGATAAAGAATGAAAATTTTCATTATTCCTATTACTTATTAATAAACAAAATGTATGATACTAAAAGAAAGTACCAGACTATAAAATTTGAAGCTATTTGTTCTTATTTTGTTTTCTTAGGATATAATATGGAATCAGGGGAGTTGAGGAAGAAATTTGTCAACGGAAAAAAAAGACCAAATTCTGTAAATTAATTTTAAAGAGATTTACTCTGAGCCAAATTTGAAGACCATGATCTGGAGCCACGCCCAAGAGGTTTTGAGCAGTGGACTCTGAGGTTGGGTTACAGTTTGGTTTTATACATTTTAGGGAGACAGGGGTTACAGGTGAAGTCATAAATCAATAGGTGGGAGGCATAGATTGGTTTGGCCCAAAAAGGTGGGCCATCTTGAAGTGGGAGGTTACAGGTTATAGGTGGGTTAAAAGATTCTTTGGTCTGTAATTGGTTAAAGACATGAAGCTTTGTCTGGAGGCTTGAAATGTTTCAACATAAGGAGCTGTTTATCAGAGATAAGCCACTGGACATAGATTTGTTGTGTAAATTGAAGACCTGCAGGTTTGTCTTGCATACCCTTAGGCCTGCTAATGTGTTACAAAGGATGTCCCCAAGAAGGGAGGGGGGAATGATAAGGCATGTCTGACCTCTTTCCTCCTGGCAGGCAATTTAGTTTTAGGATATTCCTTTGGCCACGAGGAGGTCCATTTAGTCAGCAGGTGGGGGAGTAAGCCTTAAAATTTCATCTCAGTTCACAAATTGTATGAGATCAAGTTATGATAGACCTTTTATATTCTGCTTCAAAGTTTCATTTATTTGATATATGACAATCATTGATTAAATGTTTTTATTTGTGAAGGACTAAGTCAATCATAAATTTTAGGGCCATAATCTGTGACCGATGTGGAAGATAAGAGGAGCAAGCACAGAGAGGTACTAGAATTATTTCTTTTTATAATTGACACATAATAATTCTTATGAGACTATTTAGGTCAGTGAGAATAGAAAAAAACACTTATTTGTGATTCATTTCCACAGGAAAAGGAACACAACACGTGTACCTTTGACAGCACCTTGCTTTGCTATCTGGACTCTGTTTCTCTGAACCCCGGTAGAATATTACAATTTATAATACATACAAAAATCAGGCCAACATTAATCTGCCTCATTATATTTGAATTGCATGTATATATAAAATTAAAAATGTTTATTCATTGATGTATGCACTATTTAAACTCCATTAACTTAACAATCATGTTAATATGTGCTTGGTAATATTAACTTGTTTAATTTCTTAAGTACTTAGCAGCTATTTAGTTATGAACCTAAATTTTTATTGAAAATTCTTAAAGCAGGTCCTACAGGACTTATATTGAAATAAAACATGCTACAGTTTAAATATCTGTAAATTATAAATAACTGAACATCATTTCTTTTTAATATTATATATTTTGAACATTTCAAAAATCTTTACTTTTTTGTTTCTAATTAGTATGAATTAATGAGGTTCTTGCTGTAAAATTTATTCCAATTTTCTCATTAATCAACTCTCATTTTCACCTTCTTTAATGGTGTGGTTTGGTTGATTGAATATTATGTTCTCCGTGGTTTCTCCACTCACAGGTCAATTAACTCCTTTGTTTCAACTCCTCTGTTTGGAAAATGACTCTCTTATTGCTTGTAATTCAGCTTTCTCACAGGAGTGCTGTGAAATATAATGAAGAAGGAAATAGCTCTGACAACTTGAGATTCAATGAAACTGAGGATTCGAGGATTTATGATTTGCACCTGGTCCTGCTAGATAAGAAACATTATAAATTAAATAACTTTTCCTGGACTCAAATTGACCTAATGTAAAATAATGGAATAAACTTTACTGTTATTTCTTGGAAAGAATTGGTTGCAAAACAACCACCTGTGAGAGAGAGAGGATAAAAAGAGAAACAATAGTAAAAGAGTATTTAAATTGAGATACTTAATGAAGACAATTTTGGAGAGAAAGGTAAAAAGAAATAAGGAGAAGTTGAGAAGGAAAATCTGCAAATCCTATCCTCCAGGGCCGGGGACTCATTGTCCCTACGCCAGTTGTAGGCACTGCAGTAAAACTGGAAACTAAGAAGTAAGATGTGAAAAGGACTGGAAGTATGAATATTTAGGTGTTTGAAAGATAGAAAAGGTAGAATAAGCAGAAAGCTTGTGGTCCTAGGAATACCATAGCTACTTTTTTACTCTCTTCCTATGAAAGAGATAAAAAAGGCAATGCATTGAGGAAAAAGCACCCACACAGGCAAGGCAGACAACTCACCAGAACAACTACAGGCAATCTTTTGTCTGAAGACACTCAGAGGAAATGGCCTTGATGGATTCTTGAGTGTCTCAAAAAACATTAAGAATGTCTTTCAATATCTGTAATCATCAGGGAAATGCAAATTAAAACCAAATGAGATATCACCTCATATATGTTAAAATAGCTATTGTCAAAAAGAATGACTGATAACAAATGTTGGTGACAATGTGGAGAAAAGGGAACCCTTGTACACTGTTAGTGAAAATGTAAATTGGTACAGACATTATGGAAAATAGTGTGGAGATTTCTCGAAAAACTAAAAATAGAATTGTCATAGGATATAGCAATCCCACTTCTGATTATATACCCAAAAAAATTGAAATCGAAATGTGGAAGAGATATCTGTACTCCCATATTTATTTCAGTATTATTCACAATTAAAAAATAAGGAAATTCTGTCATTTGATACAGCATGGACAAAACTGGAGGACATTTTGCTCAGTGAAATAAGCCATGCACAGAAGGACAAATGCTGTGTGATCTCAGTTATATGTGGAATCTAATACAGTAGATCTCATAGTAACAGAAAGCAGTAAAGTGATTACCAGAGGCTGGAGAAGGGGAAGAGATATGAAAAAGGGAGATATTGATCAAAGAGTACAAATGTTCAATGAGATTGGAGGAATGTTTTAGTGATCTATTGCATTGCATGGTGACCACAGTTAATAATAATGCATTGTACATTTTAAAAAGTGCAAGAAGAATAGATTTTTAATATTTTCACCACAAAATAATCAGCTGGTGAACTGATCGATATGCTAATTAACTTGATTGAATCTTTCTACAATGTATTTATAGATCAAAAAATCACATTGTACCCCATAAATAAACACAGTTATTATTTATCAACTGAAAATAAATTAATAAAAAAGAATGCCTTTCACAAAGGCCAGCTATCAGAGAATATTCTATAAATTGTAGAAATGAATAAACATGTTTAAAAGAAGAATTAGAAGTAATACAATACAATAGAGCAAATATAATTTTTTTTTTACTCCAAAGGTTATCTGCATTAGTGTTAATATTATTAGGCAGGGCAGGGCTAAAGTGTCTTAATCTATTTAGAATTTTGTCATCACTGCAGATGGCAGCTTCTTATTTAGAAGAATCAACTTCATTGCTATTCATGAGATTTCCAGTGTGATTATAGGAATATGAAATAAGGCTGAATATAATAAGGAAGTTTATAATAACTTATTATTAATTACTCTTTATGGTCAAGAAAAGCTATCACAAATATATTGAATGACATGGAAACAGCCATAAATACATAGAGTGAAAAGTCAATTGAATGTGCCTCATTCTTAAGCACTGAACTTTGGTGGAAGAACCCGCCAAACAGTTTTCTATATCAGCATACATTTGTAGCATTGATAATGGAGAAGACTGATGTATGACCACTAAGGCTTCCTCGGATCAGTTTCAAAAATCATAGATTTATACAAGAATTGATCAAAAAGCACTTCTTAAATAAAAGTCAATATGAATATTGCTTTAGTCTTAAAAATCCATGTTCTAGTCCTTAAAAAGCCTTAAGATTTGTTTCCGTTAAGTAGAGGGAAAATTAAATTCGATTTAATGTCATTATACAGTAATATCACAAGTATAGTGATTTTAAACCAATCTGCTTATTAGAACCTCATCTGACAACTCTTCAGCGAAATGTAATGATTGTCATTATCTTACACTATTACCTTTCACTCTTTCAAGTGTTCTCTCTTTCTGATTCCTCCTGTCTGACTCTCAACTCCTACGTGGGTTCTTGCAATGAGAGTAATAAAGACACTTCTCAAATGAGTGATGGCTTATTAACAGAAAAAAAGACCTTGCATAACTTGTCAGGGCCATTTCTTTGCTTCTCCAACTACTCAAGTCATTGCTGACTCTGTCTCCATGCTGATGATGCTGGCTGGCCGGTACCAGCAGAATTCTATCCAGTAGAGTGAAGAAGCCTTTGCTTTTGGGCAGGTTCAACAGGTGAACTCTGTAGCTGAGAGCATCTTGTGGCATAAATATGTTTTCAGCATTTGCTTTTACCCAAATCCTGTGTTGGAAGATCTCCTGAGGGCATCTATGTTTTTCTTAAAGATATGGGCAGAGGTACATATCTTGTCACCTTCTGGATGTACTTAGCATTGTTTTCCCAGGCAAATGCCTGGCATGTACCCAAAGTCCTCCTTAGCTAATGTTTTGTTCCTTTACACAGAAACATCAAGGATTGTTTTACTTTCTTTCCTTCTGTGAGCCTTGAGGGACTTAGATGGTGGTGTCCCTCCAAGCTTAGCAAACCACTCACGCTCTACAATCTCTAGATGAAAAGTGTGAGCCCCTGTCCTTATGTTCCGGTATTGCTCCTGAATTCCAGAAGTATTTCTGTTAATCACTATTCTTCCAACCAGACATACAAACACGATCAAAGAGGAAAAAGTTAAAAAAACAAAAAGCAAAACAAAAACCCTCTAATATCAAGAAATTCTGCTATATCCATTGTGGTGGATACTCTCAAAGGTAACTGCTATGATCCCTACCTCCTGGTGTTGAGGCACTTGTGAGATCCCTCTTCTTGAGTGTTGATGGGACCCCGGAATTGCTTCTAACCTATAGGATTTGGCAAAGTTGAGGGGATGTAGTGGCGATGTGTATGTGATTGTACACAAAATTATAATCCATTTTACGTGAGAATGCTTTCTCCCTCACTAGCATTGAAGAAGCAAACTGGGCTGTTGTCAGCATCCATACAGACATGTTCATATGACAAGGAACTGAGGACATTCTCTGACCAACAGCCGGAAAGAAAGAAAGATCTTTCCCCAGAAAGAAGCAGCTTTTTTGCAAAGTCAAGCCTCAGGTAAGACTCCAGCTCTGATTGCAGCTTTGTGAGATTCTGAAGCAAAGGGCCAAAGTAAGCCTGACCTGGAATCCTGACTCACAGAAATTGTGAGAGAATAAATGTGAATGATTTTAAGAACCTAAAGTTGTGATAATATTATTAGGAAACAATAAATTATTAAAACATTGACAAATGACTAATCTCTCTTTTCTAGCAAATTTTAGCTTTTTACTGATGAGTGAGAGATAAGGTTGGAGAAAAACTAGTTTTCAGTTGCATTGACCTAGTTTATCTTAAAGTGACTAGGTCCGATTGAGCCTTGCCCAGAGTGATGGAGATAGGTGGGGAAAGGAAGTGAAAATGGAAATGGTTTTGAAGGATGATAGGATATAAAGGGTGACTAGGTCGCACTTGGATGGAAAAAAAGAGAGTTTCCATTTGAACCAGTAATATAGGAGGAAAAGGAAGAGAAAAATCAAATGAGCAAATGCTTACTAACAGTGAAATTATCAGTAAAGAAGAAAATCATAAAAATAATTGTATGATGTAAAAAATGTTTTCAGTTGAGCCACCAAAATAAATAATAAAAGAAAGAGCAAGCAAGTGGGAAATCACAGAACTTCAAATAAAAATTTTTAATGAAGTTATGAGAAACAGAGGTTAGCTTGATGCTACTATAGAAAAATTAAGGTCAGAGTTAATCAATTTTAGGTTCCTAATCATAGCTATTCATCAAATGAAGGAATATTTTTTTCAAAAATTTAATCCTACAGGAAAAAAAACCTTATTCAGGGGGACATTGAAAGAAAGACATGTCAAAAGCAGCCCAGAAACTGGCAAATACCCTTAAATGTGTTTTTCTTATTTTATCAGTGAAATTGGGCATGGCAGAAAACTGACGTTCAGGGAGATTGTTGACATGGCATGGCTCCCTCCTCCTATGTTATGACATTCACATTTTGGAAAACAGTATTAATAATAAGTCTCCAGGAGTTACAGTAAATTTTACAAGGTTCCCAAAGGAGAGGAAACTTGTCACTAAATTTAATAAAGGTTTTTCTAGCTGTTTATGTTCACCTTTGGCAAGTGTTTTCAATGTGATTAAATTTTAGAGAAAGGGAAAAATCATAATATAGGTGGAAATGTGTGACAACTCTAAACCCACACACAAATGCAAGACATTATTTTAAAAGAAAGAAGAGAAGGTACAAGATTTGAAGCATTTTTAAAAAATTAAATTCAAGCTATTAGATATTTGTATAAATTTACTGAAGTTTTAGCTTTTTATTTCTCACTGAATAATATATTGGACCTAAAATTATACATATTTCTTCATTAACTTATGAGAAACAATGGCATGCATAGTCAAAAGAGTACTTATGTTTGAGTTGAGAGAGACTATCCAACAATATATCTAGGATTCTTTTGCACAGAGTATCAGGTTATTGGTTATCATCAAACACTGTGTTAGCCTACATATTAACAAATAGGACATAAAAGAGAAAGTGTATTAATAAATATGAAAGTGTGTGTTGCATAAAGATTGTGATGCAGCTTTTAACCCAGAACATACACAATTGATAAAGGAAAGGAAAGTAATATGTTGAAGTCAGTTCTAGCCTACAAAGATATGCTTTTAAAAGGTGGAAATGGTGAAGAAAATGCATGACTTCCAAATTTTCAGTATGCCCATGGTAAGAGAAAGAAGATGTCAAGGAAAAATAGATCATGGAGGAAGTGAATATGCAGCCATCCTCTACTGCTGCAGTTTTGAAATGTATGTGGAAGCCCCAGAGAAAAGAGGGAAAAATAAGTGATTAGTTGTCTTGGTAAGTGGAGTGCAGAGGAAATGATGCTTCAACTAGAACTGGAAGATAAATAAAATTCAACAGGTAAAAAGAAAAGAAGGACATTTTAGAAAGAGAAACAATATCTGTAAAGCCATGTTAGTGGAAATCTAAGTAGTTTCTTGTTGCGAATTCTCTCTGCTAATGAGAGGCAGGAAGCAAAATGATATAGTTTGAAGACTGAAACAGAAAACAAATTTTAAAATGATCTGGGAGATAGTTCAGTGTCAAGAGAATTTAGTGCCTGATTAAATATGGGGAATAGAGAGAGAGAATGGAATCTCTATGCCTAAGTTTTCAGATAAGGACAAATGGGCTGATGATGGTGTCACCAACGGAATACAGGAAAGATCAGATTTACTGTGGTGACTGATGAAACAAAAAGAACAGGATAACAAAAGCAATTTCTTTTTTCTTTTTTTTAAAGGTTTAATAACATACTTTAATATAATTTCTTAAGCACTCTTTTTAATAAGGTATAGATACATAATTATAATTACCAATATATGTATGTCATTTAACAAAAGCAATGTCTGATGATTTGTGTTTGGAGTATAGAAGTGGAGATGTCAATTAAGTGACTTGACATAGAGGTCTAAAATTAATTATAACATCAGTGATTTAAAAAATTAAAAAAATATATGTCTTACAATATTTGTACAGAAAAAGACATGAATGAAAAACTATTTAGCTCAATGAATTATCATAAAATGAACACACTTCACTGTAGCCTTCAGATGAGCAAATAAAGACACCAGTTTAGAAGACAGCTTCATGCCACTCTGCAACACCATTCATTTCACCTCCTCAAAGGTAGCCACTATGATATTTTTAATATCATAGATTCATTTTACCTAATTTTGAGCTTTATATAATGAAATCGTGAAGCACACTTTTTTGCATCTGACTTATGTTCCTCATTGCTACAGTTTTCAAATACCTCTACCTGTACCTGCTGTCGTCTTTTACTACCTTTACTACCTTTTACTACCTTTTTCACTTATAGAGAATTTTTTCAGTTTTATTTTTCTCTTGGTCACTTACATTAATCTACTCCAATAAAAGTGTTTTTATTTATTTTGATCCTTATAACTCTTTCCTTTGTCAAGATCATTCTCTCTCCAGGCCTTGCAATGTGTGGCCACTATTTTCAGAGATTTACATATGTAAATTTATTTATTCTCATGACAACCCATTAAGCAAATATTATTCCTATCACATATATTATATAAATAATATGCATTATTATATCATTATCTTGATTATATTTCTATTTTGTTTTATAACGCATATTTTATAGCATTATGTTATAAATCATAATATTACTAGGAATTTTTCCTACTATTACACTATTATTCCTGTTATAGATAAGAAATATGAAGCTCTGAAACTTGAAATGCCTTGTTCATCAAACAGATAATAAGTTGTATAGTCAGAATTTGAACTTAAAAATGACTTAAAAGTTTATATTTTGTTAATATTAACATAACCCATACAGAAACATGTGTTCTTTAATAACATATACTTTTTAATAAACTTTCTAATTTAAAAATTTTTCAAGTTTGAAAATTAAATACTGAATAATGAAAAGTTTTCCTTATAGAGAAATCAAATCTTTTTTCTCCCTTCTTAAATGATAGGTAGTTTCCTCATAATAATGAATAGTTATTGAGCTCGAAGTTTACTTACATAATAATGAATAGTTATTGAGCTCGAAGTTTACTTACAATTGCAAAGGAATTTATACATGGTAATATTATTGGTTTCTCTTTGAAATCTACATGACATGAGAGTTTAGTCCACATGCCTGAGAACTGGAAAGTAAAGTCCCTAGAAAAGGAGAATTAGCAACTGAAAAATTTTTAGAAATTCACATTCTCAGGCTTCATCAGATTCACTGAATCTCAAACTATGAGGCTGGGGCCCAGAAAGAGGGTTTTAGCAAACTTAGTCTTGTGCACACTAACAATTTGAGAACTGCTGCTCCAAAATATTCTTTGTTAAAAATTTTGCAGGAAACTGAACTAAAAAGAACTAATCTTACTGATGGCACAAACCTACAATAATTACTTTGTTAATATGTGTTAATGGCCAAGTGATTAAAAATATCTTTAGTAATATTGATGTACTATCATGTAGGAGTAGAATATGTGGAAAGACGTGTAAAATATGCATGGTTTCATTTAAATTCCAGTTGATATATTTCAGGATTCTAAATCAATGGAAAGCATTTACATTGGCACTTTTATGAGTTGCTGAAATTAAATTTGAGTGAAGAACACATAGGTAAGTGTAGAAATGTGGAACAGTATTCTTATAAAGTTATTTCTTTTAGAGAAAGTTATGTTTGAATAATTTTTAAATGAAGGAAAAAGAGTTCTAGGGAAAACTAGCTAATAAATATTAAAAGTAACTACGATTATAAAGATCTATTTTTATGTCATACAAAATGAAGAAAATAGACATAAAAAATATTTGAGTTGATTGCTTGGGACTCAGCTTTTAAAATCTGCTGTTTCAATCTTACTGTCTTGTGTTTGAACAAAATTGAACTAGACATACTTGAAAATTACTGCGACTACTAAATATGAGTCTTTAAAATTTTAAATTAATTTATTTCAAAATAGCTTCTGTATTCTCAAACATTGGGTACAGTAGTTTTGACTTGCATGTCACTGGGATAGTTGTATAGCGTGAGTTAATTTAGGGATTTGGACAGAACAACAACCTTCAGACCTAGAGCCTGAGTAATAGCCTTTTCTGAGCTTTAATGATTTTAATTCTTAAGCAGAATGCTCAAAAATGCATAATGAAAACATTTATTCTATTTGAATTTATATTTGTGAAAAATGAAAAAATCCTAAATGGTCAAAGATAAGATTTGGTTAAATAATTGTGGTATACTCAAATAATGAAATGCTATAAAACTAATGTAAAATCATGCTGAAGTATTACATACAATAATGGAAAAATATCAATATATTGGTAAGATAAAAGAGATAACTATAAAATAGTGTCATATCATTATATAAAAAATGCATTTCAAACTTGAAGAAAATTTCTTCCAAGACTTTTAACATTTCTTATTTCTGGGTGGTAATATTACAACTACTGGGAAATTATTAATACAGCTATTTGCTTGTCTGTGTTTTTCAATTTTTCTACCACACATGTCAGTTTGATAACTAGAAAAAAAAGGTAATCAAATTTTCCTTCAAATAATAATATTATAAATTGTCAAAATGGTTCAGAAAATTATCAAAAGTGTTTCTGAGAAATAAACTATATTTAATTCATTTTAAATAACAGCTATTTTGATTTGGTTGAGATAAAGTTTAGGACAAATAGTTAGAAATGATTAAGAAAATGCCATTGGTTTTTGTGTTTTGTCAGAATATGCAAATTAAAGCAGAAAATATCTGTAGTTGCACAGTGAATGAGTGATTTAAAGGCTACTAGTTTTCAGTGGGATAAAGAAAAGTTTTGATAAAAGTTTAGATTGCTCACTTTGTCCCAGCCACTCTGTGTGTGCCCCCGCCAACTCCCTATGGGAGTTCCACATGGTGTGGGTGATGTGCAATATAACCAGTTTATAAAACTAGAATGACTTAGATAGGGTACAGGAAGAAAGCAATTGGTTTTCCTTCTCTAGTTTCTATCAGCCCGTGATCCTTGTTGAAAAATTATTCACGTGTCTCTCAGTTAATTAACAGTCTAGTCCAATGTAACAATCACGTAACTACTTTTTATCTGTTTTATAACTTATTTCCTTTCCCATTTTAGGTTTACCTCAAGCCTGAGAAATCTGCAATAGGAAAGGTGAGTATGGTTCACATTTTCCTCCACTTACTGCAGTTCTTTTGGGCCCCTTGAGAGTTGGAGCTTTAAAAGAAAGAGAAAATAAGCAGTAATGCCAGGACATTTTTGACCTTATTGTTAGTATCTTTCTGGATGCTATGATTACATAATTTTTGGCTCTTTCTCTCTTGGGCTCCTTTACAAACTGTCTTACTTCATTCAGAAATTGTAATTTTAAGTTTACTTCAAATGGTGATAAATTACATTATCACTTACTTACCTAAAACTTCCTCTTTGACCCATGGTTTCTAGTGATTCATACTCTTACGTATAGGTCTCCACAGCTCAGAGTCTTATTCCAATCCTTTACATTTGAAAGATATGTCTAATTATGAGATTTTTGACTGACAAAAATTTGGTTCCTTACCTTCTGGCATTTAATTTTGAATCTTTTTTTTGTTTGTCTATATTTTCTATCTTCCTGTCTTTCTATGTTGCATTGTGGGCAGTATAGCCCAGTCTATTTTCAAGTTTATAAACTTTCTCTAGGCTATGTCCATCTTGCTATGTAAGTCTTTAATAATAATACTTGCATTTTTCATTTCTAAAAAATAATTTTAAAAATCTGGTTATGTTTAACAGTATTTTTTCCCTTGATTATTTTTTAATCTTATTTTATTTATTCAGGTAATCCACATTTGGCAATGTACACTCTATTTATTTTATAATTCTAATATTTGATGTGTTTACAGGCACAATTTTAAGTTTTTTCTATTGACTATTTCTCCAAGTTTTGTGTTCATATTTAGTTGCTTTAGTTTGTCCTTTGTTTTATTTTGTGTTTAGCTCATACGTAGCTAAACTCAAGCTTATGGAACCACTTGCATTTTGTTTCTAGAGAGAATTTATATTTTCTACTGCATCTGGAGGTATTACCAACTTTAATTTACTTAATTGACCTAAGAATTTCATGGAATCCCTGCTCCCAAATCAGAAATGACTGTTATACAGCATAGTCTTAAAATATATCCTATAGCAGTCACTAATTATAAAGGAGGCTGTTGGATTGAGTACTTTTTCTGGCTTAATGTCTCCTCTACAAAATTAGGCTTACCTTTAAAAAGCATGAAACAACAGTGAGGGGTAGGCAATTAGCAGTCACAGAATAATCTATTTTGAGAATGATACTGTTTCAGTAATCAGGATTTAAGTTAGCTGCATGAAAATTTCGGATAAAATTTAAGGGAGAGATCCAAAATATATATGCATTATTGCCTAAACTTCTTTAATTAGGATCATAATTATTTTAGCATAAGTTAATCTTGTCGTATCATTTCTAAAAATAATGCTAAAGATATTCTAGTTCAACCCTTGGAAGATGAGTTATATTTCATTCACTCTATTTTAAACCAGTAAAGAGAAGAAGTTGAAATATGTCAAAAACATTATTTGCAATCAAAATGAAACATACGGCCCTTATTTTTGGTGCATAAACTATAAACCGCTTTTATCATCTATTTTTTTTGAGTGAAAATTCTAATGTCATAACAAATTTTTCATACTGATGACCATTGTGAGGAAATGTTTCAGTCTTTAGCTTTCCTATGTTCACTCCAGGTATTTTAACTCAAATATTGAATAAAGGAATTGAAAGAGCAAGTGTATTGATTAAAATGAATTTGTATTATGTATATTATGTTTCATGGGAAATAACTATACACTAAAAAGGTTTTTGAAATTCAGATATTACTAATCAATGTATCAATGTAGTTAATGCTATGACCTCTAATTCTTTGGCTCAAGAAATATATAAACTAATACATAAGTAAAATATGTAGAGTTATATTTTTTCTACAGCGTATTTGAAGAATATGTGCAATGCTTTAGGCAATAAAAAAAGTGAAAATCTTTACCTGAAAAACTGAAGTTATAGTGATTTTGCAAACATATCCATTGAATGAGACAAGCATTCAGAAACTAATTTAAATTTCCACAAGAGAGTAAGTTTTAGTAACTTACATGTTCCTCAGGGGAAAAAAGTCAATTTGAAGAGCTTTAAGTTTCTCTCCTGAGGTAAAAGAAGAGTGATTAATTTAATGTGGGGCTTATCATTTTAAGCATTTACCCCAAATTGATGCTTACTCTTAACAAATATTGTCCTTTACATTAATATTAGGTTATTAAGTATGAAATGTCCAATTTCCTTAAGTATTAAATTTGACAGTGAATATCTCTGACATTTCACTTTGACACTTCTTGTTTTATTTTTAAGATGAAGATACATCCTCAGTCTTCCAAACACACATTTTGGCTTGTGATTATCTGTCAAATTTTTTTACAGCAATTTTTGTGAAGCCATGGATAAGTCAAAAATTCATGACATTTTCAAATATAAGTTCTGTCGTGGAAAAAATGCAGTGCAAACAGCTAGAGATATCAATGAAGTATTTGGAAAGGATGTGGCTAATGAAAGCACAGTACATTGATGATTTGAGAAGTTCTGTTATGGTGATTTTAACCTTGAAAATGAGCTAGGTGGGCAACCTGAGATCAAGTTGGATAATGATGAGCTGAAAGCTGTAGTAGAAGTGAATCCATCTCAACTGCTGCATGAATTAGCAGCAAGATTTGATGTTACAATTCCAACAATATTAGATTATTTGAAACAAATTGGAAAGGTAAAAAACCTGGATAGATGCATACCACATGCATTAAATGAGCATCAGAAGAGAAATCTTCTCGAAGTTTGCCTTCCTTTGCTGTCACAACATAAACATGAACCATTTCTACACCATATTGTTACATGTGATGAAAATGGATTCTTT
>CAUYSK010009685.1:0-22050 GCA_963575035.1 Avahi laniger
TCTCAGCACAGAGATCTTCAGAAGCATGTGGTGTGGAAATAAAAGTAGAACATGAGTAATGACAGTAAATAGTGCTATTTTTAATGACTGCCAGTCTGGGATATTACCTTCCAAAAGACTACTATCTGTAATTGTCATGGAGTAACACAGCTGGGAAAAACCTGAGTGATTATCATATTTTACACTTATTTTACAGAGGTTAAATATCCTGCTGACATTCACAAGTTCACTTGTACACTCAACATTTTCATTAGTTATGGAATATCCTCAATTATACCCCACCTTCTCTTCCAGCATCATTTGGCATCAGGAAGCAATCCTTGATAAATCAACTTTAATTTTTACAAAACCTTTACATCAGACCAAGTCCAAATCTGGCCTGACTTCATTTCAATAGCAACACAATTCACAATTGCAAAGATTTGAAACAACCCAAGTGCCCATCAATACATGAGTGGATTAAAAAACGTGATATATGTATACCATGAAATGCTACTCAACTACAAAAAACAATGGTGATATAGCATCTCTTTTATTATCCTGGATAGAGATTGAGTCCATCCTTCGAAGTGAGGTATCACAAGGATGGAAAAACACGCACCTCATGTACTCTCCATCAAACTTGTACTAATTGATCAACACTAAGGTGCTCACATGGTAGTAATACTCACTGGGTACTGGTCAGGCAGGGGGGTTGGGGGTGGCGGGTAGAGGGGGTGGGTGGTAAAGCCACAGCTAATAGAAACAGAGAACACTTTATGGGGGAAGGACACGCTTGTAGCCCTGGCTTGAGCAAAGCAAATGCATTTCATGTAACCAAAATATTTGTACCTCCATAATATCCTGAATTAAAAAAAAAGATTCTCAGATTTCTGTCTGTATAATGGGATGCTAATATAATACCTAACACATATTTAGTGTGACAATGTGTCAAATGCTGTTCAAAATTTTTACATATATTTGTTCATTCAATCATCCTGGTAACCTAATGGAATAAATATGACATCGTTATTCCTCTTATCTATTCACTGAGGTTATAGACATCCTCATTTCACAATTGAGAAAATAACTTCAGAGAAAATAACAGAATAGTACTTGATTTTTAACTTCTTTAGGCCTTGTATCTTGTATGAGGTGTCAAGAAGTGCGGGGAGAGATAGCTGAATAGACACAGGTAGTATGTGCCTCTTCCATGGAAAGGAACCAGAATAGTAAGCAAATTCTCACGTTTTGAGCAGATCTTATAGGAGAGAATGCTAGGATTCACCAAGGAAGCAACAGGAAGCACCACAAGGTGGGTAAGCAGACAATTCAGAGCAACTTGCCTGGCTGAGGACAGGCTAAGAGCTGGAAGAAGCTCCTGGATATGGGGAAACAGTGAGAGAGTAACCCCCAGGTCTTCACTTGCTAAGAGCTTTTGCTATCACGGTTACAAAATAACCCCCTCACTCATGCACGTCCTGGGCCTACCATAGGGAGCTACTGGGAGATTGAGCAGAGACATTGTTTCAGAAAGGGAACCCACATGGAATACCACAGACATTCAAGCCTAGAGCAGCTTTAGCCAGGTGCCATTCTGAGAGCCTAGATGTTGGAGAACTGAAGGTGCACCTGCAGCCACTACATGTCTCTGAGGAAAGATAGAGGAGCCCAGATACTCAGATGCACTCCTCGGAAGGTCCCCACCACTCTATTGTGGGCTGCTGCTGAGACTGAGACATGATGGGACAGCATTTTTCATAGTTTCTCAAACACGCTGTTTGCCTAGGTGAGGCCCCAGCCTTTCTGCTCTCAGGTCCAAGTTGCCATTTTGAGAGTTTGACACTGGGTTGTGCTCCACCGTTGGGTTGATTTGTTGCTTGACCAAGCTGTAGCCCCCACCTGCCTGGAGAGGGGCAGGGAAATGAGGCTTTCCAGCACACATCTGGGATGGTATCCATCATCCTGCAGCCAGCTTCTGTGGGATGATGTCTTGAGTGAATTTCACTTCCTACAATTTTGTGCCAGCTCAGCCTGCCTGAGAAGGGCCCCATCCTCTCTGGTGACAGGCCCAAAGTACCTTCTGAGAGTTTAAAGCCACAGGATGCCTTGCCCTTGGGCTGAGATTGGGCTGACACAGCTGCATGCCCCACCAAACTGAAGAGGGAAAGGGAAGCCCAAGCTCTCCTATGTACACATAGGACAATTTCCACCACCTTACTAAAGGCTGCTTTGAGACTTAGGCACAAGCAGATGGCACGCACCACAGCATCTTGCTCATGCTGTTTGACTGAAAGGGGTCCCATCCTTCCTGGTCACATGCTCAAAGGGGAAACTTGGGAATTTAAATCTGGGCAGGGCCCTACCCTCAGACTGAGTTTGGGCTCACAGAGTTGTAGCCTCATCCATCTCTGGAGGGACAGAGGAGCCCAAGCTCTCCCATACACACTCAGGACATTTACCACTGCCTTTCAATGGACTGCTGTGAGATGAGATGCAAGTAGACCACACTCCCCATAGTTTCTTGCCCATGCTGCTTGCCTAAAAGTGGTCTTGCCCTACTGATTGGAAACCCACAGACAGCAACATTTTTAGAGGTTAACATTGGGTCTCATCCTGTTAAAGGTGATATGGCTGTAGCCACCACCCAGAAGGAAGGAAACAAGGGAGACCAAGCTCTCCTAAGCTCACGTCAGATGATACGAGTGTTCTGTTACACACGGTTGTGGGACTTGGGACTAGCTTGCCTAGTCCATTGCAGCTACCAGTAACACCAACATGGATCAATTGGGTCCTAGTGGGTGGCTCCACCACCACTACTGCCACCTCCCACATCTTACCACCTGCTCAGAGACCTGAGAAGCTGTCCACACACCTGGCCCTCTGCTTCACATATTAGATTCTGATCGAGCCACCTGAGGGAACAAGATTGGCACCCAAAAACACACTAACATTGCTGTCAGTGTAATATGCTCTGGGTCCTAAAATCAGATACACTTGGCCCTCTCTTCCACAACTGAGGTGCAAAGACTAGTTTGACTGGCATTCAAGTGCCCTGCAAAATTTAACCATAACTTCAACTAAAATATCTGTTCCCAAATTCACCAAGTAAATCACAGATACAACTGACCCTGTGTACTGCCTAAGAAATCATGCAAAGACCACACTACTGCAGGCACCCACAATCAAAACCAAAGTGTCCCATTCAACCGTATATTTATACATACATATACATACATATATATATATATACACATATACATATACATATATATATATATATCACCTCAGGAAAAAATTCTCCCCTTGAAAAGTAATTTCAAAAAATCAAAACAATTGACTGGTACATGAGATGCACAAATATCAATGAAAAGACACAGGAAACATAACAAAGCAAGAACCAACAAAGGACCACGACAATTGTTTAGCAATGGATTCATCAAAATGAATTATCATAAAGCTAGATAAAGAATTGCAAATATCAATTTTACAGAAGTTCAATGAGATTCAAGAAAATCTGAAAACTAATACCAATAAATCAGAAATTCAATTCAGGATATAAATGGGAAATTTACCAAGGAGATAGCCGTCTTTAAAAAACAAACAAAAATACTGGAGTCAGAAATACAAAACACATGCAAAAGCTTCAAAAACAGATTATACTAAGCTGAAGAAAGAATCTCAGAACTACAAGACGGGTCTTTTAAAATAATCCAGTCAGACAAAAATAAGGAAAAAAGAATGAAAAAGAATGAGCAAAGCCTTCAAAATACCTGGGACTACATAAACTGAACTATGAATTATCAGTATTCCTGGGGGAAAGAGAGATAAAAACATTTAGAAACGCTATTTAAGAAAATGATCAATGAAAAATTTTTAGGACTAGAAGGAGAGTTAGACACTCAGATAAAGGATACCAAAAGATCCCCAGGCACATACATTGCAAAAAAGGGTTTCACCATGACATGTTATAATCACAATGGCTAAAGTGAAAGTAAAAGAGAGAATTTTGAAAATTAGCAAGAAAATAACATCTAGTCGCCTTATAAAGTAAACCCCATCAAACTAAGAATGGACCTCTCAACAAAAACATTAGGTCAGAAGAGAATGGGATCGCATTTTTAAAGTGCTAAAAGAAAAGATCTATCAGCCAATAATGTTATATCCTGCCAGAATAAGCTTCATAAATGAATGAGAAATAAAGTATTTCCCAGAGAAGCAAACTCTGGGAGAATTAATCATCACTAGAACAGCCCTACAGGAAATGCTTAAATAAGTTTTAAACATGGAAACAGAAAGTCAATATTTAACATCACAAAAAAAAAAAAAAAAACCAGAGAAACATAAAACTCACAGGTCTTACAAAATTATCTCACAAACGAAAAAGGGAAAGGAATTAAATGACAACATGACTGTAGTTCAGAAAACCACAGAGACACAAAAATAGAGGAAAAGAATTTCTAAAACAACCAGAAATCTCCTAAAATATAACAAGAACAAAGCCTCACATGTATATATTGACACTGAAGATAAATAGATTAAATGCCTCACTTTAAAGTTATAGATTTGTAGAATGGATTAAAAACTTTATCCAAATATACTCTGTTTACAACAAAATCACCTTACCGATAAAGACTCATAGACTGCTAAAGCAAAGGGGTGGAAAAAGATATTCCACACAAACAGAAAACGAAAGTGAGCAAGAATAGCCATACTTACATCAAATGAAACAGACTTTAAATCAAAAACAGTTAAAAAAGATGAAGAAGATGATTATATAATGATAGAGGAATCAAATCAGCAAGGGAATATAATGATCCTAAATACATATGCAGCCAGCATTGGAACACCCACATTCACAAAACAAATGTTACTCAGCCTAAAGAATGAGATAGACTGCAACACAATAATAGTAGAGGACTTCAACAATACCCTCACAGCACTAGACAGATCATCAAGACAGAAAATCAGCAAAGATATATTGAACTTAAATTAGACTTTAGACCATATGGACTTAAAAGACATTTACAGAACATTCCACACAGCTACAGAATATACATTCTTTTCATCAGCACTTTGAATATTCTCCAAGATAGACCATATTTTATGTCATAAAACAAGTCTTAATAAATCCAAAAAATCAAAATATTATGAAGTATCTTTTCATACAACAGTGAATTAAAACTAGAAATCAATACAAAGAGAAACATCAGAAACTACACAAACACATGGAAATTAAACAACATGCTCCTAAATGATCATTGGGTCAAGGAAGAAACAAAGAAGAAAATTAAAAAATTTTTTGAAACAAACAAAAATGAAAACACAACATACTAAAACCTGTGGGATATAGAAAAAGCAGTACTAAGAGAAAAATTTATAGCATTAAATGCTTACATCTAAAAAGTAGAAAAATCACAAATTATAAACCTGACATTGTACCTCAAGGAAGCAGAAAAGTCAGAATGAAATAATGTCTTTTGCAACAACTTGGATAGAACTGGAGGCCATTATCCTAAGTAAAGTGACTCAGAAACAAAAATAAATGCCACATGTTCTTACTTGTAAGTGGGAGCTAAACGATTTCTACACAAGGGCACACAGAATGGTATAATGGACATTGGAGACTCACATGGGGGATGGGGGAGGAAGAGGGAGATGAATAATTACCTATGGCATACCATGTGCACTACTCAGGTGCCGAGGACATCAAAAGCCCATACTCTACCACTGTACAATATATTGTTGCTATATATATATATATATATATATATATATATATATTCCTATAATGCAATTCAACTTGTGTCCTGTAAGTCTATTAAAATAAAAAAAAATAAACAAACCAAACCAAAACAAAAAAAGCACTTGGTACCTATGAAGGAGTAAATAAACACATGTTGAATTGGATCAAATAGGTGGCTATCAGAAATGAAGCCTGTGAAATTGACAATGGTTTGGTGATATTGTAATCACACTTCTGAAAACAAAGAGCTTCTGAGAATGAGAATGCGGCCATATGTATGGAAGAGTAAAGTCATCAATTTAGCAGTTGATAAATACACAAGCTTTTTTAAAGGGATCGAGTGATTGCCCCATGCAGCCTTCTGCTAAAAGGAGAAATTAAATAGTTTGAAATCCATGGATGGTGTACTTAAAAGTGCCCTAAAAATCTGACCGCTAAAATTTCAGGTCTTAGGCACTGTCAATAATAATAATATTAATAATAATAGTAATAGAATTAGGCATACCCATTAGACAGAGAAGAAATAAAGCAATCTTAAAGCTGTCAATATTTTTATCTGTGATTCACTTTTTCCTATTATGGAAAGTAAGGAAAGGGATGTACAATTCTCCAACAAAAATATATGAAGAATTCATATGGTATAGTGGAAGCTTGAATTGATGTTTACATTATTTGTCACTAAAGCACCAGGGAAAAATAATGTATTTTTCTGGGTTAGATGCTAGAAATAGGTGTAGCTGTTGTTAATACAGGTGTGTTTTCTCCTATAATTCACATAAAGTTATGCTAGTACATGCTTTATAATTTAACATATATTTTGAAGAATTGTCTCAGTGGTCCATGCATAATATTGCTGTGATTATGATGAATTTTGTTCTTATTGCTCTTGTTGCTATTTTTGTTGCATTCATTCCCAGTTTTTCCAAGAACTTTAACCTGTAAATAGATGAACTGACCTAATTACAGAGACATAATATATTTAGAAAGATGAGACCTATATACATAGAAAGGTAACATTAGATAAATTTCCCAGTTCATTGTGACAAAGTTCAATGAACAGAGATCATCATGCCAGTAATTCCATACTTGAATTCAAATTAAACATAAATGGATTAGGTCAATATTGAGTAGGGTCATTTCTAAATGCCATCACTGGGTGTGTCACAACATGACTTATGTAAGAATATTTGGGAGTTTTGTAATCAAGTATATACCAATAAAATCAATACATTGCAACCATTCAAATGACCAGATTGATTGTACAAAGGCCCAGTTGTGTTTATACTATTTACTGATTTAGAGATGACCTGTTAGGCCCAGTTATTTGTAGAAGCCAGTTATTTTCTTCCTCTTTCTAACTACTTCCTCCTTAATTAATGCAGTTACACTTTCTCTTCATTCATTTATTCAACGGATATTAATTCAGTGCTTACTCCATGTCAGGCACTATCCTAGGTTCTGGGGACTTAAGAGAGAAAAGAACAATATGGTTCTTTTTCTCATTGAGCACCAAATCTCATGAGTCAGGAAGATAATTTGTAGCTAAATATGAAAGTATGTACTGATAGACTGGATGTGGGAGCTAAGAAAGTGTGAGAAGTCATGGATGATACCATGTTTCTGACTTGGGCAACTGGGCAGGTGGTACCATTCAATGAGTAACTTGGAGAAAGAAAAGGCATTTTTGTTGTTCTTGCTTTGGTATTATTATGACTTAATAAGAGAAAAGTTACAGATTCCTTTTATTTATTTTTGTTGCTACTGTGATTGCTTTAGGGATCTTCTTCAAAAATTCTTTGCCTAGGCCAATGTATGACATGGCTTTACTTGTTTTGATGACCTTGATAATTTTGAGGAATACTGGTCAGGTATTTGTGGAATGTGCCATCAATTGTCTGGTGTTTTCTTATGGATAGACTGGGGTTATGGTTTTTTATTTTTTTTTTTTTTGAGGAAGACCACAGAAGTAAAGTGTCATCCTTATCACTTCATATCAAGGGTATATGCTATCCTTGATATCACTGTGAAGTGATATCAGTGGCATTGTTCAGGATATTAGTCTTGCTCACCTGGCTCAGGTAGTATTTTCCAGGCTTCTGCACTGTAAACTTACTTTCTCCTACCTCTTTTCCATACTGTACTCTTTGGAAGCAAGTCATTATGCATAGTCCACACTCAAGGGGGTGAGGAAGCGATCTCCATGTCCTTTAGGGGCAATATCTGCATAAATTGTTTGGAATTGTTTTGTTTGGTAGATTTGTCTCTTCTTCCCTATTTATTTATTTATTTAATCCTTATTTACAGTGATTATGTATTCATGGATTTTTATTTTATACTTTGGGTTATCATCCAATACTGCTTTATTTATTTTATTGCTCAAATTTTTCCAACTTTGACCATTGGGAGCTCTTTTAGCTGACTCTTGTGTCCGTTTCACATACCCTTGTCATCGTATGTGTGTGCAGACACATGTGCATGTGAGTATTTTCACTTTGTTACTTTCTGGTACTACAAGATGCTTCAGGTATACCCTGTGTATTCTCTGCCTCTGCCCTAGAATCAGCCGTTTTTCAAGGATCCCTACTTGTTTTCATTGGAGAATGATATTGGAAACCAAAATCTGAGTACTGGGTATGCCCGTTGCTAGTGGGGTATTATTGCTCTTGGGCTTTGCCCACAGACACAGCTAAGAAATATATGCATGTATGTTAAGCTGTGTATACCTATATATCTATAATTATTTCATTTATATTAAGATGAACATAAATTCACACTGACATTTCCAACTCTAATCGACTCCCCGTGATTCCTCATTGCCTTCTGCCCATGCTAATCTGTAAGCTCACTCTACAACAAGAAGAAACCTGGCTCCACCACCGAGTATCCAGTTACTAATATGTTTAATCCCACTATACACGTACAACAGTTTCAAGATTGTTAACCCATACCTCTGTGAGAAGCACTTTGGCCAACTGGAGCTTAGTGCTTATCTCTTTTTTCTTTTTTTCCCTTTCCTTTCTTTTCTTTTCTTTTTTTTTTTTACTTTGAACAATTGTATGAAAAAAGCTGCTACCAGTGGGTAACATTTCTAGAACAGCATTCTACAGAATATACAGAAAAAGCTGCATAATTTGACATCATGTTATATACTGATAATAGTAGAGCAACAAATACCAAAGTGAAGATTCCCGCACAACTTTGCTTGACAATCACATTTTCACCACCTCTTAATGTTCTAAATGTGCTACTGTGGGAAAGGTTATTTCTTTAGCTACTTCCCAGTCATTTCCAAAGTTACATAGGTCAGCACTTTTCCTTCCTTCCTTCTTCCTTCCTTCCTCTCTTTCTCTCTTTCTTCCTTTCTTTCCTTTCTTTCTCTTTTCAGTGGGGATATGCCATACATTTGTAGCATAGTTAGACACTTTTGTATCAGTCTGCATTGCATCCTGGGATTCCTCCAACCTCTTGGTTAATTTAAAAAAAAAATTAAGGCTTACCTTTAGGCTGGTAAGATCTATCTATGGATTTATTCATAGTGGTATGAATTCATCACTACAGTAAAGTATGAAAGAGTTTCACTTTTCTAAAAATTTCTGTGTTTCACCTAGACAGTTCTTCACCTCTGCAAATCCCTGGCATACACTGATCTGTTTTGTTTTTGCACCTTTTTGCCTTTTTTTTTCGAATGTCATATAAATGGAATCATGTAGTATGAAGCATGTAAGAATCATTGATGTGTAGATTAATAACTTGTTCCTTTCTATCACTGATTAACATTCCATTGTAGGGGTGTGTCATAGTTGTTTATTCGTTTACCTATTGAAGGACATCATAGTTGCTTCCAGTTTTGGCAATTATAAATAAAGTTGCTATAAACATTTTGTGCAGAGTTTTGTGTGGACATTGCATCCATTTTTTAAAGTGAAATTGGCTTATTTTCACACATTGTCATCTGATTTTGATACCAACTATAGACTAAATTAATAAAATGAATAGGATATTTTTACCCTTTTTTTTTTTAAAAAAACAGCTTGTTTAAGATTGGAATATTTATTTCTTAATAATTTAGTAGAATTCATCTGAAAAATTGTCTATGCCTATGAATTTTTAGACTAGGAAAATTTGGTTACCATTTCATTTCTAAAAATAATTGTTGATCTATTCAAATTTTGTAATTGTTCATGTGATAGTTTTGGCATTTCATATTCCAGAAACATACAAACTTCGTGTGGATTTCAGAAGTATAGTTGTTTCATAAAAATTTCTGTTATATCTATATTTATTCATCCTTTTCTTCCATGTGTGTATGTATGTATGTATTTGATTCTTCTAAGTTGTGTCCTCGCTAGAAATTTATCTATATTATTAATTTTTTTAAAAAAGGTTATGGTTTGCTATTTATCTGTTTTTTTTTCTTTTTCACTTATTTATGCTCTTATTTTTATTCTTTCTTTATTTTTATTTGTATTTACTTTGGTATTGCTTTTCTAGCTTCTTAAAATGCTTAGTTCATTTGTTTTCAGTCTTTCTTATTTTTAAAAAATCATTCATAGCTAAAATTTTCCTTTTACATACAGTATAGTTGTATCTCACAAATTTTGTTATGTGGCTCTTTTGTCTTTCAGATCAAAATTTTACTAATTTCTCTTCTGACTTAATTTTTACCTGTGTATTATTTAATAGTATATTTCAATTATTAAACTTATGGGATTTTAAAGTTATTCTTTTGTAATTGTTTATGTTTATGTTTATGTTTATTTATTATAGCATAGCAGTTAGAGAACATAATTTGCATAATGTAGCTTCTCTATTTTTGTTGATAGTCCAATTTTGGCTGAATTCTATAAACTTTTCAAGCATGCTTGAAAAAAGGTCACTTTATTTAATCAGTGTAAAGATTTTTTACTATATTATTTTAATCATGTGGTTCAAATAGTAATGTTTACATTTTTGTCTACTGAATTTCTCAGTGTCTGTGATAAAAACATTAAAATTTATTCCTGAAATTTTATTTTTTTCTGCTGTTTCATTATGTAAGTTGTTGCTTTTTGTGGTCTGAGAGTATGTTATTAGGTGCATATATGTTCATGATTGAATCATATATTCCTGTTCTATCAGCTACATTATGTATCTCATTTCTTTTTGTTTTTAAGTTCTATTTTGTCTCATATCAAATTTGATGCTCTAGCATTCTGTTTTTCAGTGTTTGGTTGGCATAAATTTTCCATTTATTTTAAAACATTTTTTCTTTTCAATTTAAATCTCTTATATTTAACATTGTTGGATTTTTATAAAACTCTCTGAAAACATCTATCTTTGGAGTAAGCTATCTTAGTTATTATAAATACTATTAAGACTTATTTCTACAGTATTATTTATATTTATTGATTTGACATATTTTCTTTTATTTCTTTCTCTTTCTTTTCTCCTTATGTTCCTCCTCCTCCTTTATTATAATTCCCTTTACTAGGATCATATTTTTTTTTACTGGTTCAAAAGTTGCATAATGCTCACCCTTATATATAAATGATAATTCAACTGGATATTCAAGTTATTTTAAGGTCTTTTTCTTTGAAACAAAAAATTTATATTTTTTTCTTCTTATATTTAACATGGCTATTAATATTTGATATTAATTGGATTCCTCTCCTATTTCAGGTGAATTCCTTTAACTCCATGGAATTGTTATTTTGAAGCAGTTTTCTCTTTGAGAATTGGTGTTTTAAAAATTCTTTTTAATAAGACTTTAAAAAATCTATGCTGAGCTTTATATCCTTTTTCATCTAAGTGACATTTATCTTTTTATTTTGGAAAATTATTAGTCACCACTCTTCATATACATTTTTCTACTTTTATTTATCTACTTTGGACTAATACTAAATATTGACGCTGCTATATATCTCTTCTGTATTTTTATTTATTGTTCTTATTTGAAATTCCTTAATACCTTCTGTGATAATTCTTTGACTGGATCTTTGGCTTACTAAATCACTTTGGCTCCATATTCTATTATTCAGCCTATCCATTGGGTTTTTATTATAGCAATAATGTTTTTATACTCAATAAATCCAAGTATTATGTTTCATACTTTTTTATTGCTGATTTGTTCTATTATGCTCTCTATACTATTTCTTCTTTTATGTGTATAAATATTTAATTATACTTTAAAAATTATTACTCTATTTGCTTCATTTATTCTGCTGCTACTGCTATACATTGATCAGTTTTTAATATTTCTTTCCTTTTAATTATCTTTCTTGGTTATCTCATCATTTCCCCCTATGATCTAATATTTTTGGGGGACTCTGTTTCTTTGGTTACCCATATATATTAAAAGGAGGTGGTTGACATCTGGGTCCCTGCTAATAATCTCCAAATAACCTATCATGGGGGTAGTCGTGGGGAAAGAGTCTGGGGTGTTGTGATCCAAACTTAACTATTTCCTGTTAGCTGGTCTCTCTTTCTTGCCTAGGAACCCTTACCAGTAGGGACTCTCCTAAGCATTGCTCTTTTCTGAAGGTTGTCACATTCTAGCTCAAGGGTGGGGTGTGGAAGGGAGAGGAAGAAGTAATGAGAGGATCCTGGATCTGAGAAAGTGAAACAGAGGGAACATTCATAGATCAGATTGATCACTGCTCCGGTAGCAATGGCAGCTGGACCACACTAGACCTGTGGTTTGCTTTTGGCTATAGCTATAGCCCAGTCTGATCTTCCATGCTCTCTTGGGAGTTGGTGAACATTGTTTTATCCATCTATCTATCATTTATTTATCTATCTAGCCATCCACCCATTTATCTAGCTAATTTGTTTGTTTAAGAGACCTGGAGTATTTATCTTTTGCTAGTTCCTGTAAATCCCAGCTAGAATACTAATGTGCTTTAACCTTTTAAAAAAATGTAATAGCTTTAGAAATTAACCAGAACATTCACTTTATGGGCTTGTCAGCTCAAAGAAATTTTTTTTGCAATAAAATATTAAAATTTAATAACTTTTATGTTGTAAGAGAAGACAACTGGCTTTATGAGTCTATTGCTGGCAAGTGAGTATTTGGAGTAAGATACGAAAAACAAACTGGAAATGAGGTTTTAGGGATAAACGTTACTTTGAAAGCAGATGTCATATACCACCCCCTCCCCCTAGTGAGTACAATTACTTGGTTTCCAGTGAAGCCTCTGCTTCCAAAGCGAAAGGAGAAGTGTGGAAGAAATTGCAAAGAGTTTAGCTCTTTATTTTATTTATTTATCTCTTGGTCGTCTTTCCTAATCACGGAGAAACCCCTGTCTGATTAATGAACAATTTCTGGCTCGGTTTCAGAATCTGGCTGCAGCGCATTTGCTATTTGATATTTGAGATATGTACAACATGTTCACAGTGAATTCTCCAACTGAAAACAGTAGAGTTCAAATAAAGTCAATTAATTCACAGAGTGAATGGATTGAAGCCCAGAATCGCATGTCTTGTGGAGGCCGTTTTGATTTACTTGCCAAAAGATATCTGTTTATAAATGCAGTAAACATAGCTATACGGTACTTGTGGCAGTTACAAGCTGATGTGATTTTTTTTCCCCCTGTATTATGGCTGCTCTCAAATGAATGATGTTCTGAACATTCTTTCTTCTATCCTCTCGCCCAATAATTTAATCCTGCTTTAACATACAGATCTTCTTCCCTTCTTCGTTTTCTCATTCTCTCCCTTATTTCCACCTTCCCCACTTTTCCCCTCCCGGTTTCCTTTATTTCCTTCGATATTCCTCTTCCAGTTCTCTTACTCTCCAGGCTTCCTTCATTGTCTCACCCTCTTCTATTTCCCTTCCTTCTTTTCCTCCCTTCCCTTCTTCGCTTCCCTCTCTCCACACCTGCTCAGGTGGGAACCCTGAACCTGCTCACCTGTGGGCTCATGTAACCAGTCTCTCTGAGCACAGGAGAGCCTCATTCTCTTTGCACTTCTGTTCCCACGGTCCCCTCATATGGGTGACTCTGGGCAATGAGTGCTTACTGAGGCCCTGGCTCCTACCTAACTTGCCCACATGCCTTGGCCCTGTACCTGTAGCTGTTTTTGTCTGCGTGTTTGATTGTTTTTTTGTGTGTGTTGGTTCCCTCCTTTTTGCTCCAGGTCCATGCTGTGTGTGAGCCCTGGCTTGACTTTCAGCCTGCTTGGTTAATGAGTGGACATCTCTTTTTAGGTCTGATGTTTGAGTTTGGATGCTGTTCCTGATACAAAAAAATAATGGACCAAGATCATATTCTTAAAGGTGTAGCAACTAGGGTTCTGAATAAGTCTTTACTTTGACTTCAAGTGTAACAACCTCCCTGGGGATTCCTGTAGCTAGGTCCCACCCGTGATGTTGCATGATACTGATGCTTATCTACCATGGCCTGCTACACCTCTTGAGCAGTTTATATTGAAATGTGGGATACTCTACTTAGGAGCCACCGAACACAAGTGTCAGTTGCCTACTTTGTCAGCACAGCTCATTTTCCTTCTTTACGCAATCATCTGATTCATGTTCCTCCTAGCCATGCATATTTCTTCCTCCTTTAGTAGAAAAATGGGCAAGAATTTGAAGCCGAAGATTAATTGACAACTTCTTTCTGGAAATATGGGTTTCTTTTGGATTTTTGGTCAATCTCTATTTTTTCCTACCTTTTATCCTTTTCTTTTCAGTGTTCCTTAACAACATCTCATTTCTACTAACATTAGAGTTACTGAGACCTTGGCCCTCTTCTCACTCACACTTTCTTTCACTGGTTTTGTTGATTCCTACTGTTTCATAAGTCATCTTAATGGTAATTTTGGCTAGGGATTTTCTCAAAACTCATTTTGTTCATTTTGTATGCTTCATGTTAATGAATCTGAATGCCTAGATTGGTAAAATTAATATCTTCCTCTGAGTTTTTGTGAGCTTCTAATGACATAGTGTTTGTAAAATTTCCTTGAAAATCACAAAACATTAAATAATAATGGCTAACATTTACTAAGAAAAAACTGTATTTCAGAATCTCCTTTAATCACTTTATATGCCTGTCTCAGTGAATCATCATAGCTTCCTATTGGCAGAAATTACTATTGTCCCATTTTATAGATAAGATAACCGATGCTGAAGAGCAATGTAATCACAGCACTAATTTGCAGGATAAAGAAACTGACTTTGTCTGATTCAGAAAAGAAATTTATTAAAAGAATTGTCAAGTTGATTCAAGAATCAGGTTCAGAGGCTACTCAATAAGAATATTGCTCAAATCAACCCCAGAAAGCTGGTTCAGAGAAAAACTTTGCTGCAGCTACCGTAGAACTAGTAATCATAGTGGACATTGGAGGCAAACATAAAAGTTGGAATGCTATCTTGCAATGCTAACCTCTAAGGGAGAGGATTCTCTAAGGCCCTTCTTTGGGTTATGAGGTTTCAATTCAAAATCCCTGGGGCATGCTGCTAATTAGCAGATTCAAGTGACCAAGTCCTGTCTGTTGTAGCAGGGGCAGAAGCAGCATCCAGCTGCTTTGGTTTCTATGCTGAAAACTAGGCTGGGCCCCAATCAATATTTATAAGCTGAAGAATACTCCAAACATAGGAAGAGGGATAGATAATAAGTAATTAAAAAGAGCATCAAATGACCATCACAAGTTACTTGGCCAAAGTCACAATGGTTAGTAGTGTCCAGCGAGAGCCTGATAAGACCCAGGAGTTAGAGACTCAAACCTAAGGAGTGAAACTGTTAGAATTCTAGAGGAAAATGTTGGAAATACTCTTCTAGGCATTGGCCTAGGCAAAGAATTTATGAAGAAGACCTCAAAAATAATCACAGCAACAACCAAAATAAGTAAATGGGACCTGATCAAATTAAAAAGTTTCTGCACAGCCAAAGAAACTGTCATAAGAGCAAACAGACAACCTACAGAATGGCATAAAATTTTTGCCTGCTACAAATCCAATAAAGGGCTGATAACTAGAATCTGCTTAGAACTCAGGAAAATCAACAAGAAAAAGTCAAACAACCCTATCAAAAAGTGGGCAAAGGACACGAGCAAAATCTTTTCAAAAGAAGACAGAATAATGGCCAAAAAACATATGAAAAAATGCTCAATATCTCTAATCATCAGGGAAATGCAAATCAAAAGCACAATGAGATATCACTTATCTCCAGTGAGACTGGCCTTTATCAAAAAGTCCCAAAACAATAAATGTTGGTGCGGATGCAGAGAGATAGGAATACTCATGTACTGTTGGTGGGACTGCAAACTAGTGCAAACTCTGTGGAAAACTATATGGAGATATATTAAAGAGATACAAATAGAGCTACTATTTGAACCAGTAATCCCATTACTGGGCATCTACCCAAAAGAACAAAAGACACTCTGTAAAAAAGATACCTGCACCCAAATGTTTATAGCAGCACAATTCACAATTGCAAAGATGTGGAAACAACCCAAGTGTCCATCAATACATGAGTGCATTAATAAAATGTGGTATATGTATACCATGGACTACTATTCAGCTTTAAGAAACAATGGTGATATAGCACCTCTTGTATTCTCCTGGATAGAGCCAGAATGCATTCTACTAAGTGAAGTATCCCAAGAATGGAAAAACAAGCACCACATGTACTCACCATCAAATTGGTACTAACTGATCAACACATAAGTGCACATACAAGAATAACATCTATTGAATGTCTGGCAGGGTGGAGGGGGAGGGGGGAGGAGGGGATGGGTATATGCATACACAAAGAGTGCAATGTGCACCATCCGAGGGATGGACACACTTGAAACTCGGACTTTGCGGGGAGCAGGGGACTAGGATGACATACGTAACCTAAATATCTGTACCCCTATAATATGCTGCAATAAAAAAAAAAAGATATGAAAGATCCATGGAAAATTTTCTCCCAACAATATTAGATATTTAGAATTGATAGCAATCAGATATTTATTAAGCATAAGTAAATAAAAGAAGCACATGAATTTAAAAGTTAAATTGCTGGTAATATTATGAAGTCTTTGATGTGAATAAATAAGGACCCTTGCCCTGGGTAAGAAAATTAATTAAATTTTAGGCATGGTGAATATGAGGTATCTATCAGACATATTATGAAAATGTTTAGTGGGGAAAAAATTGATGAAGATGATGAAGAGATATTTAAAAATGATTATATCAACATTGGAATCATTCTTATGAAAATGTTAACTGAAGCTTTGTTTTCCTCTTTAAAATAGTCTCCTATCCCAATAAACATAGTTTTATTGAAATGGAGCCACACCACACCCTTTCTTGTATGTGTTGTTGATGGCTGCTTTCATACTACAATGGTAGAATTTCGTAGTTGCAACAAAGATCTATGACCCACAAAGCCAAAAATATTTACTATCTGTCTCTGCAGAAAAAGTTGGCTGGCCTCTGTCCTATACTCTTGAATTTATGCAATCATGTTTGTTTCTTTAGGTTCTCTTTGGACATTTCCTCTTCATCAAAGCCATTTGTGAAAGTACGCAGAAATCAGTCCTTTTTTCAAAGTTTAATGTTATGAAACCATATCTACTTGTTCTCTGAGCTTTGGAATTTGCATTCTCATATTTGTGCTTTCCCAAAGAAATTATGATCCAGATAAAAAATGAGTTAAATTGTATATTAGTGGTATGAGCTGCAATGACGGAACAGAGAAAGAAAAAAATGTGTATTAATTCACATGCGAAAGATCTGGAATGTCCTCTCAAAAAATACGGTTTAGGATGGCCTTAAAGTACAGTTAGATCATAGAAAAACAAAACTTCATCACTGATGAAAAAAATTACATAAGTAATGGATGGGACTTTGTGGAAAACAAGATTAATACTTAGAACGGAGGGAACCAATCTGCAAGGTTAGGTCAAAGCAATAAGATACAAACACTTTTTCATATTGTTTTGTGATTCAAATTCTGTTAACTGCTGAAAAGTCTGAGACATGTGTGCATTATGCAGAACGAGAAGGAAAAGTCAGCAAAAAAGAAAGAGTCAGCAAAAAGAAGGCCAAGATAACCTGCTGTGACAACCTAAGCAAATGAGAAGCTTGTTTGACAAAAATAGATTCTACAATCCAGCGCCTGTTCCTGATGTTGACAGAGGCAAAGTAGATGTGCATAATATGGAGCATTTATCAAGGTGATGTCAAAAGATGGTGCTTCCCACCTGGGAATTTAGTCCAGGATTATGACTTACAAAGGAAAAAGAAAGACTCGTAAATGCAGAGATCATTGCAAAATAAAAAAAATCTGTTATTAAAAGTTCTCATATAACCTAATTACTTAGATTTGGAATAAAACTTCAAAAACTATCCTAAAAAGAGGATATTTTGAAATTTTATAACAACTTTTTAAAGATTTTAAGGTAAAAATTATCTTCCAGTTGCACCAGGCTATGACAAGTAAGTCATGATTTCATTAACTTGGTAGCTTACTGTAAATATCTAGATATATGGCTTTGAAGGGCATTGCAAGTTTTGTGTTAATATTTAATTCTGTTATTTCATATTTGTGTGATTAACTTATACCAGTGTACCAGTGGTCCTCAACCTTTTTGGCACCAGAGACCAGTTTCATGGAAGACAATATTTCCATGAGGAGGGGTAGGGGTAGGTGGAGCTCAGGCAGTGATGCAAGTGATGGGGAGCAGTTGTAAATACACATGAAGTGCTGACTCACCGCTCACCTCCTGCTGTGCGCCAGCCCCACCCCCACCCCCGCCAAGTTTCATGGAAGATAATTTTTCCACGGGAGGGGGTCGGGGCGGAGGGTGTGCAAGGGCTCTGCACCTGGGCCCTAACAGGCCATAGATCAGTACCAGTCAGCGGATCAGGGGTTGGGGACCGCGGTCTTACACCATTTCCATATGTGGTGGCTATGAAATTGAATTTATAATCCTGGGTGCTCAAGAAAGATCACTTTATTTACCGTAACTCAATTTCATTTCTGATTTTAAGTTGCTTTGTTTCTCAATCACTCTTATCTTTTATTCCATCCCCAAAATCCTTCCATGATTCCAGTATTAAGTGAATGCCACGGTATCCTGGGAGGCAACACTGTCTGGACACCAATCATTTGTTTCGCAGACATCTCTTATTTTTGACCGCAGGGCTGCTTCAGTTTTGACACCTGGGATCCAGTAACTTGGAAAGGCTGTCTTCGGTTCTTCTTACTAGAATCATCATACGGCCGGTTCGCTTTAGGATTTGTGTATCTTACTCCACAGAGGCACTTCCTGGGAAACAGAAATTAATCTCTACTGTTTTAGGATTTACAGTCCTCTTTTTCTCACTTCATTAATGCCAAGGTAATTTCTTATATGAGTCCTTGAGAGAAATGTCTCTTCAAATTGCCTAAGCAGCTCCTTCTTATCCCCTCTTCTGCGGATACGCAGCTGCTCAGTGGCATGAATCAGCAGCTTTTGAGCTGGGGAGCAACTTGGTCAGCATACAAGCATGTTTTACAAGACTGATGCCAGTAAAACAGCCTGTAGAATTTTGAAATTAGTTGAGGACAAGAGGATTGAGCAAATAAGTAAGTGAATTCAGAATAGTAAAAATTAGGTTTCTGCTGTTACATAAAGAGGGGACAAATTTGAAAGGGGAGAAAGGCTGCAGTTAATTGAAAGTATCAGCATGAACTTACAGTTTTTAACATAAATATAGATACATAGATATGAGCATATGTGTTTGTGTATACATGCATATATTTTCTAGCTGTCCTATAAGAAGTCCTAAAAGCAATGGCATACTGGGGGTGAGGAATACATACCTGGTTCTCAGATTTTGCTTTCTAAATCCATTCTCCAATAGAAGAAACCAGTTTCAAGGAGGAATTACTGATTCCAGAACATGGGCTAAGAAACTGTAAGATTAACCTAGAGCATTCTATCATGACAAAATGTAAAACAGTTTGTTCAAAGATTGACGGGGACATTTTAAAAGAACAGAGAGGTTGATGTGAAGGTAACGCATTGAGTAAACCTGGACAAATTTTAGTATCAAAATAAATAATGTTAATAATGTATTGTAACCTTTTGAATAAATTAGGAATGAAAAAGAAATCACTACTTTATAGCAGAGTACCAACTAATAAATGTAAAAGGAATGGTGGAATTAGAAAATCACCATTTGGCAATCATCTTAAAAATTCAGAAAATAATTATCAATGGATGCTAAAATTACTAGGTCAGTGTTTGATGAGGAACAGGATATTTACATAGTTTGAAAGTATCTCCCAACAAAATACTTTTATTTATTTGTTATTTAATCAGTTCAAGATACTTATTAATTAGTTTTAAAATGAAAAAATCTGTCAGATTATATTTTAAACAAATGGTAAAAGTTAACACCATTAATTGTCAGCCAAATATTATGCCCCCTTAACGAGATGGACTGAGAAAAAACATTGCATTGCTTTTGTGGTATTGCTTCCCCGAAAATACAGTTGCTGTATCTTAAAACCAAAATTCTCTTTTACCTCCTCACTATTCTTATTTCCACTAAGGCCTCAATGGTCTGCAAAATAAATGCTAGAAAAGCTTTCAGAGAACTTCTACATTCTACTATTCCACATATCTCTTTTTAAAATAAGGAACCAAAAACAAAAATTCAGACACAAACTTCTCATGATGCATGTTGTCACATGAAAATACTTTTCTTTGTCTTAGCCATTATATGAAACAAGTACATAAATCTGAAAAATCTTTAAAAAACACTTATTTCTTGACCTGAGTTAGAGCACCTTCAAGTGTGGAAAGCACTTTTCTGAGGGCATTTATTAGAAAATTAAAAATTTGTAAAAAGCTGTGGCAATTATTTAACATTACAGCTACCTGAGGTGGCAATACTGCTTGGGACAAACAAAAATCTGACCAAAATACAAAAGGAAAATCTAGGCAATTAAGCAATTAAAAGCAATAAAAATTATCCAAATTGGAAGGAAAGAAGTAAAACTATCTCTACTCACATATGACATAAATTCATATAAGGAAAATCTTAAGGATTATACACACATAAAAAGTTATTAGAACTAATAAATGCTTTAGCTACTGATAAGTTCCAGGATCAACATTTGAAAAATCAATTGTTTTTCTATATAGTAACAATAAACACTCTAGACATAAAATTAAGAAAACAAGTCCATTCACAATTTCATCAAAAAGAACAAACTACTAACTTAAAACAAGGAAGACAGTGTGGTTCTGGCATAAGGTTATATTTATGTGTGTGTGTGTATGTGTGTGTATAAATGGAGTAGAATTGAAAGTCCAGAAATAAACACATTTTGTTAGTTTTAAAAATTGACATTTATTATCAATTCATTTTTCACTAGAGTGGCAAGACAATTCAATGAGGAGATAATACTTTTCAATATTATGAGACTGATGTACTGCCTGTTGCACTGAGGAGGCCCTTTTTCAACTATTAATGCTAGGACAACTGGATATACAAATGTAAATGAAGAATGTTGAACCCCTACCTCACACCATAGATTAAAAATGAACTGAAAATGGATTATAGACATAAATGTAATAGCTAGAATTATAAAACTTTTAGGAGAGAACATAGAAGTAAATCTTATTTTTTTTATTTCAGCATATTATGGGGGTATGGATGTTTAGGTTACGTATGTTGCCCTAGCCCCCCCTCCTCCCGCAAGTCCGAGCTTCAAGCGTTTCCATCCCCCAGATGGAGCGCATCACACTCTTTGTGTATGCATATACCCATCCCCTCCTCCCCCATTCCCCCTGCCTGACATCCAATAAATGTTATTCTTATATGTGCACTTATGTGTTGATCAGTTAATACCAATTTGATGGTGAGTACATGTGGTGCTTGTTTTTCCATTCTTGGGATACTTCACTTAGTCGAATGCATTCCAGCTCTATCCAGGAAAATACAAGAGGTGCTATATCACCATTGTTTCTAAAAGCTGAATAGTACTCCGCGGTATACATATACCACATCTTATTAATCCACTCATGTATTGATGGACACTTGGGTTGTTTCCACATCTTTGCAATTGTGAATTGTGCTGCTATGGACATTCGGGTGCAGGTGTCTTTCCTATACAGTATCATTTGTTCTTTTGGGTAGATGCCCAGTAATGGGATTGCTGGATCGAATGGTACTTCTACTTGTATCTCTTTACGGTATCTCCATATTGCTTTCCACAGAGTTTGCACTAGTTTGCAGTCCCACCAGCAGTGTATGAGTGTTCCTACCTCTCTGCATCCACACCAACATTTATTGTTTTGGGACTTTTTGATAAAGGCCAGTCTCACTGGAGATAAGTGATATCTCATTGTGGTTTTAATTTGCATTTCCC